>PNEQ01022275.1:0-30609 GCA_003012365.1 Medauroidea extradentata
GTACTTCCTGTAACCTATTTTCTGTCTCTGTTCTGAGTTCAACCATTTTTGTATCAAGCCTACTTGCTATTTCCTCACCCTGTTTCACTACCTTCTCTTCCAACTGAGTGATCTGCTGCACAATACCTTGTCTCTGCTGTGTGATTTGCTCTGCAAGGTCACTAGATAGGTCTTGTCTTAATTGAGTACCCTGATCGGTCAAAGTCTGTCTTAAGCGTATGTTTTCGTTCTGTAGGTGCGAAAACTGCTGCGACCTTTCTCGTTTTTGAACTACATTGTATGCCTGTAATTGAGCAATTTGTTTGGTTAGGTCCTGTTTTTGTTGGGCAAATTGCTGGTCTAACCTCAGTGATAGCTGTTGTATCATGGCAACTATGTTAAGTTCGGGTGCAGTAGATGATGTGTGAGTTGTACCAAATTGAGTAAGTAGTGTACTGTTGCTATGAGATACTGGTGAGTAGTAGGAACAGCTCCTGCCCCTCCATCTATCTCGTCTGTGTTCAACATCTCACCTGTCACTTGTGTCACCTGGGTCTCAGTCTGTTCTGGCTCTGACGGCTGCTCCATGCTGGCAGTGTCTGTATCACTGTCCCCACTTGAGTCTGCTTCTGGTTTACGAGAACTTCTCAACCAGGGTGTTTTTGTTGGTGTCTGATTTGCCATAATTCTGTGCAAATAACTCTAAATCGAGCCCCGCGTTGATAGCTCCGCTGTAACGAGTTCTAAGGTGTGTACTTGAAAGCACCGGAGAAAAACAAAACAAAAAAAAAAAACAAGCAGAACATATGGAATAAATAGATGGTAGTAAAACTGATTTATTAACGAAAATTCTTAATTAGCTGACTGATTAAATAATAACTAAATGAAAAAAAGAATTAAATTAGCCTGGTGAAGTAGTTACTACCACATCCTTACAACATTTAAATTAATGAAATTAGGTGATTTTATAGCTGTTGAAAAGTAGAGTTTATAGTAGGAAATTGATTGAGGTTATTATAAATAAATATAGTCCAAGATGGTATTAATTAAAATTACAGAATTTAGACTGTTTCTCCAACTGTTACTGCAGTGTTCACTAGTTAGTTCAGTAAAACAAGTAATTAAAATATTCGCAAAATTAACAGTTCAGAATAAACGTATCAATTATGTACTAATGCTCCGGCATAGCTTAAAATTAAAATCTCAGTGAGGTGAGCACGAGCGCCTTGATACTTTCGGACCTCTGGTCTTAAGAGGTTTGCACAGACCATACGAACGTCGGACTTTAGCTGAGAAAAGCCATTTCTCATGGCACCAAAACACTTCAAAGTCGGTGATTACCTGGTCACAGACGTAGCTGATCTCGTGACCAATAAAGACAAGCTAAAATTCCGTGTCATACAGCTTATGTGGTCCCGTGGCGTCGATGGCGTCACCTTTGGCGTCGGCGCGTCGCCGGCTTGGTTGCTTGAACACTTAAGGAAAAATTTAAGTTATGGTCGAATAACTCTTCCTAAAATATTATTCCGACCCATAGCCGTGACACTGCTATCTTGGCCCGCAAAAGCTAATCAAAATTAAGATGATGCTTGTTAATTTAACTGTAAAACGTGCGGACGCGAGCTGACGCGTCCATTCGCGTTAGTCGCCGGGCCAAGAATTCCATTCGAAGCCTCGAAAAACTTTCGAAAACCCCGGCTATTTCTCTAGCCTGACTTGAATACTTCAAAAACGTCTGGGTTCGAGGCTAAAATGAAAGAAATCGCGATCAAACCGAAACGAAAACTAAACAAAAAGAGAAAAACCTACATTCAAAACACAAAAAAAAAAAAAATAAATAAATAAATAAAAAAATAAATAAAAATAAAATATTGGATGTGAGTCCTGACCTGATAAAATAATGTAAATAAAATTAAAATAGCTAACTAGGAAGAGGCAAATTAACTATCATTCTAGCCAAAGAGAAAATGTAAACATTAGGTTAAAGACTACAACAAACAGAAGTACATAAACAAACAAAATATTTAGGTTAAGTTTAAAAACATAAACAAATAAAATAAATAAGCTATCATTCTATAGCGAAATGCTATATTATTTCATGAAATTGTAAGATACACATTATAAATACATAAATTTCCCTTGTTCTTGTCACACAGAAAAAAAATCTTGATTAAATTTTTTTTTTTTTTTTGGAAACAGCTCATAATGGGGACAAAAATTTGTTAAACATGCAGCTATTATGCAAGTTAGTACGGTATATAATGCTAAAACTCTTGAAACCTATGTACTCTCTTTTGCAGAACCCTTTTCTTTTACGACTTCTCATTGTAATGGAGAGTTACATAAAATTGCTGTTGTCATAAAATCAAAAATAACCATTTTTACTCTAAAAAAATATAAAATTACAACATGTGTAAGTTAATTTTGTTTGCTTAAATTAATTTAATTTTCACTGGCATAAAATAACGAAGTACTGATTTTATTTGATAGGCAGTAAGTGTATAATATAGTATATATATAAAAATATATATACCGGTACATATATATAATATATGTATATACATATATATGTATTTATATATGTGTATTTACATATTATATTAATCTTCCATAGCCCCTCAAAAAATGTTAATAACATTGGTGTGTAGTTTTTCAGAGTCCATTACGTTTATAAAGTATAGGTACTACATTTTCTTCTCGTGTAGTAACAAAATTAAATGAAGATTTATACTGCAAACACTCATGTAACAAATGCACTTTTTTTTACTACTTACATGCAAAAATAAAGTGACTACAAACAACTTTTAGACTGTATACATAACTCGTGGGATACTATTGCATTCTCATTTTACAAGCCTGTTCTTTTCAGATGGCTTAACTAGTCGAGTGAATGTGTGACAAAAAAAAAAGAGATGCACCAATAGCACTTGCGCTCTCCATCTGCTGAACTCATCAAAAAGAAAGCAACTACTGTACGACTAGATAACAGTTACAAGTGGCCTAACAGATGCTTTTTCAATTGTCGAAGCTGTTTTTGTTTTAATTAATCCATTTAGAGAACTGTCAAAGCACATGTTTATTATTTGAGAGTTTCACCTAAGCTCCGTTTACACCGTTAAAATAGCAATCACACACAAATATTTCTTTTTAATGCATATATGTACAAATAATGGGAGAAAGGATTCGAAGCTGTAATTAAAAGGTTATGCAACATGTTGAGGGCAACACGTCAATGACGACATCTCGAGAGACAACACATCAAGAGCGAAAGCACTTTGACGGCCGACATGTCGAGTGCCAAGGTGGACACTTTGGGGGAGACAGAGGTACAACTTGTCGAGACTTATATGTTGAAACTAAAATTACTACGTGTTTTGCCCTTATGATTTGAGCTAAGCGTGATTTCTTGGATGTTTCTAACACATTAAATCTTATATAAAATACTTGAGAAAGTATTTTAAAAATTAAATAAATAAAAACTGTTATATTCTTCCACTGTCCTAACTTTTTAAAAGTGGCAGCTTATACTACAGTTGCAACTACAGTTTTTTTCTGTAAAGCTTTGTTCTTTGGTGAAATACAAGATGTCGTTAAATCTATACAGGATGGTCCTGAACTACAGGTACAAATGCAGGGAGGCGATTCCTTATGGAAAATAAAGTAGGACATATGTAGGACACTTTATACCTAAGTGTAATATTGTTGGCGTAATGAGCCGCAGAATATCAAATTTAAAAACCGTATTTATTTTAAATATCGGAAACAGAATTATGTAAAACGACAATACTCTGAACATTGATTTGTGTTATAATAGTCTTCAAAGCCACTTTAAATGCTGGTTGATACCTTCAGCCATTACTAAAAGAACAGGGGTGGCCACCTTCTAAGTGGACTAAACGTTTGTGCCATCGGGATGGTGGAACATTTGACGATGTTTTATTGAGTAATGCGAGCTTTGTAATAAAAATGGTCCTCTTATTGCAACTGTCTAGGGCTCATAGTTTTCGTGAAAAATGCACGCGAAGCTTTGGCTGAAGCGATAGTGTACCAGGAGAGCATAGGCAGTACTGTGTACATTGTGTTTTGAAGTGCTAAATTGCTCTATCCAAAATGGGTTAGAAAACATTACATACGAAAAATATCATATAGTAACTTGTAAGGGGACGTTTTACCGAACAAAAATTAAATCTAACAGACAATAAGAAAGGTATTGTGAATGATTACATTGATCGTAAGTATTTGCACAGCCACTATTGTGGTGTACAACTTCTAGAAAAAACAAGGGGGTGGTACGGTCCTACCAATGTGTGTGTAACGTGTAGGTATTTTGTATTGTTTTTCAAATATGTAGTACAAATGCGTAATGCAAGTCACCTTCACGCAACAAATGCTGAAACAAAAAATTAAAATTTTAAAAATTAAAAATTTTTTTTTTTAAAATACAAATAATTTTTATGAGCATGACATTGTAGTCTGCAATGTCTTTATCCATTGTGATTTTTTTGAGTTTGGTATATCAGTTGGTTTTAGTGTAGTCCTTAAAACGGAAACATGCAAAATATGATTTTAACAAGCCATTACTCAAAAACTATGAGAGATAAAAAAATTTCATAAGAGCCAAATTTAATCACATTTTGTGTCTAAAATAAGAAAAAAATATCTGGCACAAATAAAAAATGGTGATGAAAATTGTGGTAGTCAGCGTCCTTAAGAGGGCGTGGGACGTGTGGTTCCGAGACACAAAATCGACGTTCAAGGCACAAGATATCCTGTACAAACAGTTACATGTATTGAAATTCGGGTAATATTAATATATTGGGCGAGGTTGGATTTTAGATTGCCATTATTCAAAATTTCGATATGAGTTACATTTTCTTAGTTACAACTTTGAAAATGACGAAGTTTAGTAGGCGAATAATAACAAATTTTCACCGGAAAAAAAAAATTCAATCTACAACATATTTGTGTAGATGAGTAGAAACCGCAGGATTCATGCAGAGGGAACCACAGATGCAAAATCTCTTCCACTGCAAGTCTCGTAACAGGCCTTTAAAGAAGAATTTCACGCCCATTAGAGACAATGTAGTTCAGGCGTTTGCCCACAGATGGCGCGTCTCCGCATGCAGGTATTCATTACAGTATCACATAGCAGTGTCGCGCGTGTTGGAGCCAAGGCACTGATAAAGACTGTGTACCCTCGTATGTCATTTTTAGTCGGTTCGCACAGCCAGCCAGCAAATACATGCTTCAAGCGCGCAGGAAACATTTGAAACTACACTCGTCATAAATTGAAAACCACCATGTCAAAAGACGTCAAAATTTTACTGCAAAGGACGGTACCTGCTAATTTTTTGTGCGTAAATAATTTAATTGTATAAAAAATATTTAAGCAATGTCCTGTGCTCTGTCTATTAGAAAATGCAGGGCAAAATAAAGTAAGAGACAAACTTTTTTGTTATCGGAGATAGATGGGGGACACCAGCGACCAAAAGAAAGGGAAGACTTTAAATTTAATTTTTATACCTCACTAGATTTAATTTTTATGCCTCACTCGAAGAGTTCTGCGACACGCAGTTATTTTGGCAGCAGGTAGAAGACGAAGAATATTTCAGACATACGCGGTCTAGATCAGTGACCTGACTATAGCCTTCACCCTCGCTTCATACACACAAAATTGATAATGGTAATACGTATTATACATTTGTTATAAATTTTTTTTGATTTTGTGTTATCTTGAAATAATTAATAATTTTATGATTACAAAAAATTAAATTATATAAAATAAATGCATTTTTGTTGTTAGGTTCAATTAGGTGCTGCTATTGTTTAAGTTGCAGAGCAAATGGAGCACATGCTGTACAGTTCATGAGTCTATATACAACATACTTTAAGCTATCAATCTGTCAGCAAAAGCACACAAATTGTAAATATATGTTGTTAATTATTGAAGCAACATCAAAAATGCATTTATTTTCACACATATTTCAGTGTATGGATTTACCACTGGTGTAAAATTAATGACTTGTTTCTTTTCTGTACTGAAAATATAGTAAGCTGAGGTCGGAACCAGACGTTTACTTTTGTTTTTACTTGATTATTTACGCACTTGTAACAAGTTTAATATAAATTCATCTAGTGAAATAAGAGTACACAAATATATTTTGTTTAAAATAACACTACAAACATTTTGTTACATTATGATAACATATTTAAAAATTAAATCTGTGTTTTGTACAGTTTAAAACATAGATTAAGAAAACAGTAAGTCAGAACATGATAAATGGCCATTTACAACAGTACAACGTGTCACAATGTTCAAAACTGTAAAACAGGGCTACGACACATGTTATGTTACTCAACAAATATGTTATTTTTTATTTTCTGTGATTTTGCGTTCAATGTATGCAATTTTAGTGATAACAATACATTTTGTTCAATAGTATGAAATTCAATGAGTTACATCACAAAATTCATGTAAGTTTCTTTACAAATTATAGGTTAATTAAACACACAAAATGGCTTAATATTTATAAGAATTTCTTGATACCTATACTGTTTTTTTTCGCATATAATGCAATAATTTTTTTGTCGATTTCAGTCCCAAATCACTATTCGCATTATATGCGGGGTCGTATTATATTGGTGCGCAAAAGGATAAATAATCCCGGGGTCTGCCTATATGCAGTTTTTGCGCGACGCAGTGTCATGGCTGGGAGGGAGGTACAGCGGAACCTCGTTAAGACGAAAATACGGCCATAACGGCAGTATTTTTGTGCACCGACAATTTCTGTATTAAATACAACGTTAATTAATTTGTTTAATACGAGAGTATTTTCACGGTTGCGTACATTATGACAGAAAAACGGCAATACGTATGCAAAATGCGTCATGTAAACAACTCGGTGCGCTCGGAAGTGAACATCAAGAGTTGCGAGAAAGAATCTATTGTATGCGGCGTCCCGTACATCTGGTGGTGCGCTCTTGCAGCGAAACTCGGAAACGATAATCCTGACGGAGCAAGCATCACAGCGATACGCTGAGATCGATACTTTGCGCTGAGTCGACTCTATATCGATGTGTGTACACACAAAGAAAATTGTGCCATCTTTGTCTCCTGGCGGTAGCAGTCCCATCCAACGCAGCCATGTTTTGTTTGCAAGATAGCGTTATTTATAAAACTTAGCATTCAGATGAGAATTATTTTCTTTTGTGCATACACAAAAAATGTTTTCCGTGATGTTTCGAAGTGCATATACTGTGCCATTGTTTTAATGCGTGTATTAGTTTCACGTAAGCAGATGAATAATTAACACGGCATCGTCCACGAATGTTAACCGTATACGTTAAGGTATAAATGTGAAACTTTTTTAATGTGTTTATAAGACGTTGACATTATGTCGCTGAGAATATAGTACTCCAAAAATGTTTGTTTCTGGGGAAAAAAAAATTAAACATTCGGTTTTTCAAAAAAAAATTATTATTTTGAAATTTTATATTTTTTTTTTGTTGAGAGGTAGCAATAGCGTGAACGTTTATAAAATTTTGTTAAAATCGTTCCAGTGGTGCGTCTATTATAACCACGTTGACATAATGTAGGTGCAATACATGCAAAGCCAGTGCTGACGCCAGCTAAGCAGACATGGGCTACTAGTGTAGCGTAGTCTGGAAACGGTGGCAACAACACTGACGTCACAGTGTCTGCATTCCAACCGCCCCCTCCTTCTCTAGACTCGCTTCCCATCCTCTTCTTTACCGTTACTGGTCTGCATCATTCCCTCCCCCCGCTGCCTTCCGCCCCCCTTACCCTTCGTTTGCTCGCATGCTCTGCTCTCTAGATCTTCATTCGTGCCACCGGCTGCCACACTGACACTACCTACCCGCACGGCCCGAGCCTCGGCGCACAGCATTCACTGTGTCACATTATACGGCCATGCAATTTTATTTTCTGATTTGAGTGGTTCAAAATTGCCATTCACACTATATGTGAGGTCGCATTATATGCGGAAAAATACGGTACATGCTCGTATAGTTGAAAATTGTTCTTTGCATACTTACTTTCATCTACAATAGTTTTATACTGTAAATACCAATTTTTCTTTTAAAACGGAAACAAGTCCCATAAATGTATTAGTTTTTTTACTGAAACCCATACTACAAAAACTACTTACAATCTACATATTGGAAATGTTATTACTTTTGAAAATTAAGATGTTAACATGTTTTCCATAATTTCTCATAGGTACATAAAATGGAGAACAAGATTAACGATTAACTTTTCCCCCTGTAGAAAGCATTTTTTTAATTTTATGTATTACACATATTAAAATATATATATTCATTGGTGATGTTTCACCGAATTTCTGTTTACATCATATTGAGTAGGCCTACTAGTGGCAAAATTTACACTGATTCTTAGTGATATATTTTACATAAAAACTTGAATTTGTTAAATAACTTAATCATGCAGTGTTGAATATTAACGTGTCCAAAATATTATGTTTTAAAATACTGAATGTAAAAGAACACAAGCTTACAGTATTTTTTCTTCTAAATCTATCTTAGATTTAATTTTATAGATTATATTATAATGTTACGTACTGATAGTTCAATTAATTGAAAGGTACGCGAATTTCATGTTGAAAAAGGTAACTTGTTTTCTTGTTACCTGCACAACTTTTAACAGGAGTATTCCACATTTTGAAAGATACAAAATTTACAACTCACTTTATTTTGAAAATGAAGTGCCATGTGACATGCATTTTTTTAGGTGTAATTCTATAAAGAAAGTGTATTTTTTGTTTTAAATTTCAGCAATTTGGAACAGATACTTGTACTAAATGTACAATTTTATATTAACAAATTTTCGTCATCATGCAGTAAGAATTCTTTGTCCTTTTTGTAAAATACTTTGCGTTGTAAAATCAGATTCAAGTTGTGGTTAAGTTTGTTCAGACATTTTTTTTTTACGAATCTTTGAAACGGGCAATTTTTGCACAACCTACCTGTCACAATGCAATAATTTTAAATGTGCTTAGTTTTAGTACAATATAATATCCAATTCAAATTTATTATATGAAAGCAAAACTCAATTATCCAAGATGATGACCACTGCATCCCCTTAAGATGAAAACTAGAACAACCATTATTACGTTTGTCCACCCTTGAGAATTTGAGTTTTTGTGTCCCTGATTCACCACCATTGTATGTAAATAGGCCTTTCATGACTTGTAATATCAAACGTTAATTTTTGCAAATTAATGTCAACCTATACATTGCATTGTCGTATTAGAAAAAAAAAATAAAAAATTGTGGACTGTACAAAGTTTCAAACATTCAATAACACGTCTGCAAATTTACAACCAAATAGCTATTTGTGTACTATTAGGCATGAATTTAATCACCGAAAGCCCCACAGCCATGCTATGTGCACATTTTGGTGTTGGGCATCAGGCCATTGTAAGTTTTAAACATAAACTAGCAAGGCAAGGCCACTAAATCACTCACAATACTATTCTATACACAACTGAGACAGGAACATTTGTAACTTGACCGATTTTTTGGGAAGTATACCTTCCGCTCGTCGCATTGGCAACTACATATAAGCCATAGGTGACTAAGAATGAGTTAGGAGAATCTGGTCTGTAGTCCATGCTTATTATAAAGAGCCCGCGGCGACAGCGAAAATATTCTGTGTTATACGTGACGCAAAAATAACTGCGTGTCGCGTAAATCTTCAAGCTAGACAGAAAATTAAATATAGAGTTTTATATTTCTTTCGTCCGCTAGTACCCATATATATTTCCAATAACAAAAAAGTTTGTCGCTTACTACATTTTACCCTGCATTTTCCTACAGATGATGCAGAGGAGATAGTTTGAATAATTTTTTGACAGTAAAATTATTTACGAAAGGAAAATTAACTGGTACCATCAATGGCAGGGTAGTCTATAATTACACCGTAAAAAATTTTAAGTCTTAGGATAAAAGGTTTTTGGTAGACGAGTTTAGTTTGAGAGTTTCCTGCACGCTTGAAGAGTATTCGCATGGGTTAGCTGCGGACCGACCAAAAATGGCGGGCGAGCATATACCTAATCTTTACAGAGCCCTAGTTGAAGGTCGTCATTGTTTACTTTACAGAAGATAACTGTTCCGAAATCGGAAGAAAACGCTACAATAGGTGGCAATAAAACGCATTTTAAGAAGAACGGCAATTATTTCTTATTTCTACATGGCGGAAAAGAAACAAAGGAAAAGTACTCTCAGAGGGTGGAAGAATAGAAAGTAGGCCTAAGTAGACAATTTTTATAATTGAAAAGCTTAGTTTATATCAAATTATATTGAATTGGAATCGCATGACTAGTGCGGGGAGGGGGAAGGGCCAGCCTATAGGAGTTAGCCTCACACAATAAAAGAAAAATGGTAATTGTTTTTGACATAATTAATTCTAGCAGTACTTAATCCTTCTAGATGGTTAAAAGAATGAGGAATATTTAAACACATCGGAGGACTAGCATCGAGACATAATTACAACCACGCAATAAAATTTTATTCGTTCGAGTTATTATTGGTGAAAGTCCCGTTTAGAGGTGACGGTAGCAAATCTGCCACGAGTACATGAAAGAGTAATGGACTAAACTTTAACGACACCACTTTTCAATCCAATCGTCTCTAAAATTAGACAGTCGCATGCAGAAATCTTGAGGAAGCGCATCTTGTAAAGCCAACTTAATGAGTGTGTGTGGAATACAGCGGCAGAATGATGCAATGAAACTACTTTTTTTTGTGTACTTACGTATTCTTAAATTTTATAATAAACCTTTTTTATGTGTTAAGCAATGACTGGCGCTAATTATTAATGAAAAAAAAAACAATAATAATTTTTTTTTTTACTTATCGTCCAACCTAATAGAGTTTACTGTAAGTATTATTCATTGTACCTAGTAGTCATGACATGTATCTTATTGGTGAACGTGATTATCTCACTGTGCTTATAATCAAATGATATATTACGAGATTATACTGAATGGTTACATGTAAGAGTATGTGATGTCAGCATGCGTTAAACCCACAATTTCCTAAGACGAAAAAAAAAAAAAAATTACTCCTTACAGATGTATATGTAAAATAGTTGGCTAAATTGAAAGGTTACACAAACAGGCTACGATTTTAAAATAATTTTGGATAAAACATGATCAGGGCATACATCTAGTTCAGTTGATAAGTATAATGTTGTGCCTTATTATAATTACAGACTTCCTTCTTTTATAAAAAAAAAAACTTAGGGACCCGGGTAGCACTAATTATCTATAGCCAAGTATTGAAGTCTATGTATTGACATGAGACTTCCAAGTCTCTATCCTACTTAAACATTTTATTTATTAATTATTATTTTTAATTTGCAGCAAAAATATGACACAAAATTGGCAAAAAAATATTTTTGTTGATCTGATTGCTACCAAACTTCACAGGATCACCTGCTGGGCTAATATGAAGATGGTCTGAAAATTTCATCAAAATCGCTCCAGCTGTTTTGGAGTCCGTAGGTAACATACATACACACAAAGATTTTTATATATAAGAAGGTTAATTAGAAAAGTAAATAGTGACATTTTTTTAAAGACGCATGGCGTGTTAATTGTTGTATTTTTTTATTTAGTTGCTGATATGCAAGTATTAATACTAACATATTTTTTCTTACCGCTTATCTTTGTTTTGTTCCTTGTATATATTCACCTTTGTTTAAAACAGAAAAGGAAATTTGGGGACTAAAAGGGAGGAAAGGGTCAAAATGGTATTTCATGTTAACCTCAATAATTTATTAATATTAACCCGATAACATGTGATATTTGTGTTCTAATATACATATACATACGCGTGTGTGTGTGTGTGTGTGTATATATATATATATATATATATATATATTGCGTACATAACATGTACTATTTCTTCATGTCGAGCCCCTAAGATGGTAGAAAATTGTGGGAAAAATAAAAGAATTAAAAGACTGATTGAATGTGATATATATGCCTCCCAGCAGTTGCATTATGAATTCCTCCCCCCTTTTTTTTTTCACGCCTTCAGACAAATCGGTTCCTGATACGACAGTTATACGCTGGGCTTGGAGTGTGGTTCAGTTGTATAAAAGCAAGCCAGGCCTTGTACGTAATACGATTCTACAGCTATAGCTAGTCGAAGAGAAACAATCTCTGGCTCACACACAAACGTGCCACATGCCTGGAGGCATTCTTATCTGCCGGGTATCGTCTTTCTCTTCTCCGCTCGCCAATAAACAGCAGCTGGAACACCACCCTGTTTGCTTCTTGTTACAAGCTCAATCAGCCCACGCCCTACAGCCGAGAGTAGCGCTATCCTATGACGAATGTATGAACCACCACAAAACCCCGCACGCAAGGAAACATTATCTCTCTCACGCTCTTAAGTAAATACTCAATGAATCCAAACTGAAGTTCAACTATTTGCAACAAGAAAGAATACTGCATCGTTTGGTACCTAATACATGTCTGTGCACTGTCTAGAAAGTAGAAACTCGTAACAAATGTCAGTTAAAAGTCCAATTTCGCGCTGTTTTGCCATTTTACATGCAGCCAGTAAGAAATAACATGCTCTGAAGAGTGCTGCCAAGATGCGTGTAATGAGGAAAGCCGTGAACTACGTCCAGCAGCAAAGGAAAGGCGGGTGGGCGAGACAGCGCTAAGCCGCTTATCTCTCCCCCAAGATCAGGAAGGCTAGCAATTCCGTACTCCCTTGTTTCTCTAGCCACTGAAGGTTCGTCACCACAGAACAAGGAGGTGTCGTCACTTGGTTCTAAGACTGCAGTTGAGTGTATTCGTGGCCAATTTTGCCTGCCGATATTTTATAGATTCTTCAGCTTTAATCTGTGTAATATTTTCTAAAATGATAAATGTTTTATTTATTGGAGTTTAATTTCGAAATATTTTTGTTAATTGTTTTAATAAATACATGTATCATGATTAAGAGCACACCATTAACGTTTAGAAAAAAAAGATTCTTAATCGTTTTCCAGCCATCTTGAATTTGACTTGTATGAATTTATTGTGTATTGGCGAAATATGTACAGTAACAGAATCGTAAAGTCAAATGTGAAAGTATTCAACCGTGTATAGCAGGGGTGTATCTACACCTTTGTTTTGAAGGGGCCGGGCGTTCTTTCCACAGGAAAATATTTTCAAGGTGTAAAATGGTGCTGTTTAAGTGTTATACATACCTAAAAATGTAAAATAAACAGTTACTGTTGCAGTAGTGTGATTTCAATATGTAGATTATTTTATCTTCAGCATATAATTTAACTTTTTGGAATTTGGTCTGTGGGGGGGGGGGGAAGCATGACTCCTGTGATGCCCCTCTGAATTTGCCCCTGGTATAAATGCCCTTATTCTGAGTTTGTGTTTGTCGTTATAGCCAACAGAACGAACACATGTGTTTCGGGGGAAAGTCTATATCTTCCTCATACAACTTACGCATTGTTGAAAAACAAATGGATACCAGTAACATGCGTACAATTTTCACTATCATAACTTATTATTTCATACACACTTGTATGTTACTACTTAAGACGAGTCATCGTTGTAATTGTGGGAACACTGTATCAATAGAGCTCTTCGATGGAGGGAAATGGAGAAACTCATCCCATAAATTTGCGCATAAAGTTTACTAATTAAATTACAATGTTATTAATACGATTATTTATTATTTAATTTATCTTGCATCAACCATTTCTATCACAGAGAAGAGTAATATTTTGAAATAAATATGCATATGATAGATTATTTATATTGTATTATAGCTTGAGACGCCCATTGCTATCATAGAGAAGTATAATGTTGGTAATAAATATAAGCGTGGTAGATAATTGTAATGAATTATGTATCATGATGATCATTATCACTTCAGAGAAATGTAATATTAAAAATAATATGTGTGAACATTTTGTTTCTTATAAACATAGAGCCTCTTTGAAGAGCTCCGTGGCTGAGAGGTTTTAGTGCAAGGGCGTAGAAGATAATTTTTAATGAGGGCTGTCAGGTTCGAATCTTCAACGTTTCACTAATTTGTTAATTTATTTTGTTTGTTTTATTTTTGGCTACGTATTCTATGATAAAAAAATTGGTTTTGTTCTAATATTTTCATAACGATCAACGCAGGTTTAGTTATTACCATATTATTGGCAATAATCTGGTAATAACTAAACCGTATAATCATGTGTTCTCTCATACATAACCTTCATAAGTTATATATGTTGCTTGCGCACTATTAATGAGCCATAGCTTTTTTCAGAGGAAAGTTATTATGTACAATATGATTATACATTGCTTTATGGAAACAAATAATCAAAAGATGCTTACTTGACCTTAAATAATATTAAGACTGGGAGACTCTTGTACGTAAAAATAGTAACTAATCCAAATCTATTAAAAGAATAGAACATGCTTAAGAGTAATATGATGAAAGGAGCAACTTAAAAAATTGTAATACAAAGCTTTCGATTCGAAACTGAAGAAAATGCCACTGCTATTATGTAGCGCATGCTCTACCGCTCAACCACGCCGACACACGTATTATGTACGCTATTTGATGATAATTTCTACCATAAAATTACATTTCTCTTTGTAATAGTTACTTAAGTATAACATGTTTCTGGCATTATAACATTCATTTACGTAAGTGTCAAATATTTAAAGGAACAAAATTAAAATGTAGACAACTTCGTACGTATGAGCTGTGGAGAGCTTGTCGACTATTTTACGTTTCACATATTTGGCGAAGAAAATAAATTTATATTTTCTGTATGAAAAGTATTACGATTTACTGGCGTGAGCAATCAACATTAAAATGTCCTTACATATTGCTTGTATTTTATGCTGTCTCGACTGTATTTGCTTTTTTCGACAGCTATACTGCTCTAGTTACAAAACGAGAGCTGGCAACGATACTTGGCATTGAATGTGAAGTCATCTGCAAACTTAGAATACGAAACTGTCGAAACCAAACGTGAGTCGATAAGTAGTGATACATTTTATAGCTACAAATAACTTAAAGCTCAAGCTCTCAACAGCTCAATGGTACTATAGAAACAATTATTGGTTAGAAGCGATACTACCATTAACTTAGAATAGATAAACAATGAAATTTCTCGAGGGAATTGTTATTTCACTATCGAAAAGTTGATTGCGAAAAACCTGTAATAGAGTCTCTGAATCGCCGTGGAGGAAGTTGGTGTACTAATTACGCAACCACAGTGGTTCCACATTTTAGAACTGCGTATCAATTGACTAGTATGTTTTGACTGCTGAAATAATTTTCATCCACTCATTTTTTTTGAATAACCTTATAATAATGTTTTATTAATCCTTGTCCGTATACTCGGTTCGCATAGGCATATATTTCTTTAACCATACATTTCTGTAGCTGTGTAGTTGTTTAGCCAGATGCGCTAAACTGGCTTGAGAGAGTTTTCACATTTGAAAGAGTGACTTGGAATTACATTTATTTAAGAAAAAGTTTTGTGAGAACATGATTTTTTTTGTGGCAGCCTTTAAACGGTTTGTTTGTGGTTACAGACAAATGGCGGTACTAATGAAGAGTTGAGTGAATGAATAAACATTATCAGTGTTATACAAGTCAACAGTGCACGTAGCTGCTGGTCAAAACTGTACTTTTAATCCCACCTCGGAGCGCAGCCATGTCCTAATTTACCACTACATGTTATGAATGTGTTTGATACTATGTTTACTAGTTTCTTTTCTTGAACATACACTTGCAACATCACATTTATTCATGTGGGTCAAAAATTAACTTCACTTCCCATTACACAATTTCACAAAAATTAGATTTAAGTAGACTTCTTATGTATACCTAACATACAGATAACTCTCAGCATATTTGCAAATAAACCTTGCAGCAGTGTAATGATTCTTCTCATAGTAGTGTTTCACCATTCATTAATATGATAACGGCACGATATGAACTAAAACAGACTGTGATGTACGACATTGAATATAAGCCTGCAAAATTCTACATTGTAAATTAAAAACACTTTAGGTACAACCTTTCAAAAGAGTCATCAAGTAATGAGAAATGGAAATTACACACTACAGTTCTGAAAATTGTAACTTATAGCGAGTAGCTTAATATGTAATTTAAAGTTCAGAAGCATCGATTATTTCACCACGTGCAAATAATTTGCAAGCACCTAGTCATAACTAGTCAGAAATCATGTCAAAATATTTCTACATGATGTACGAAAAGTTTGTCTCCTCCTTCCCATGCTGGCTCTCTATAATAAAGTAGAATTAAAATGCCCGCAGAATTTTTACAGTACTGTGTCTGTTTGAGAATGCCCTAGTTATTTTTTGATTCTGTAAGTGAAAGTCAAGGCAGCATTATACTTTTTATGTAAGAAAAAATAAATGTTTCCCGCATAAGGGTAGTAAATATTATTCATAAATTGACAAGTTATACTGAGATTTATTTATTATAGTGTGAAAAATGTTTCATCTTAATTTTTTTTAAATGGTCGTAAAGAGTTAACCCAATGAAGCTGTGTTCCTGAAATGAAGGTACATAACTGTAATTACTATTACTTCTATTGCTACTATTTTTATTTCCTCGCTTCTTGCACTCTACTGGCAGAACTCAATGTTGTGTAATGTCATTACGTAGCACCACACGCCTTTGAACCCTCCACGCAAGTCATTGGTAAAAATTTGGTGACATACTTTTGTTTGGTTTAAATAGGCTATTTCCCAAAATTTTGTTTCAAAATTTTAATTATGATGTATTTTGGTAACAGTTAAAATAATGTGCATTTTCAGCGAATCATTATTAACAGTTAAACCCTTTAAGAGTACGTGGTGAATAAATAAATGCTAAAGAAGCCAGTGATAAAGTTTATGCAAAGTATCGTCTAGGATTGTTGATATTTTTGCATATTGGCTTCGGAAAATGTACTACACTATGTGTACTTCATACATTACCGTATTTTATGTACGATGCTCTCTTTAACATATTGTATTTGATTTTTCAACATTCATTCTGTCAGGTGTATGAAAATTAAACAGGTCTCTATGAACCTCAATATCTCTTAAACCAGTCAAAATACTGACGTGATTTTGGCTTCAGAATTATGCTAACGTAAATACTTACTCAAAAAGCAATTGCAGGACGTTTCGAAATTCAACATGGTAAGGATGTGAAAAGACGAGAAATATTCTCCCAAAATTCATGTATGACCGTGGAAAAATTATTTATGTATCATTAATTTTTGCTATTCTATTTTATTTACTTTACTTATTGGGCGTGGAACAGTATATACAAATTACACTTTATAACAATTGTGACGACGTTGTGCAGTCGTTTGGAACACTGATAAGAGATCTAAGGTAAGGCGACGAAGAACTGCTGTAATATTATATAAAACATGCTAGTGGCAGCTGGCAGAATAGTTCATTTTCTATGTGAAGTGTACAATAACTTCAGTAAAAGTTTAAAGAATAGCGGGCCAAGCCCAATGCGGTCCTCTAGTATAAGTTTATTGATTATTACTAGTTCATTCTCTATGGGTTTTCATGTAATATTGGGTATAGCAATGTAATTATTTATATAAAATGTTATAAAATGGTTCCTGACTGTACAGACAGAATAGCTCCCTGCACCTAATAACACCATTTATTGTACGCTTAAACACACGAATCATACAGCAACATATGACTTATAAAATAAAAAAATAGCTTCCCAAGCGTGCGTTCTCGACGAGATAAAAACATCGAACTGCAAATAACTAACCACCGTTAAGGATAAAGAATATTTCCGTAGCTATTTACTTGTAAACAGCATTAACAACAGACTAATTTCTCTAGCTGTACCAATTTTAATGTTTTATAGTAATATGTATCGAGTATTATAACAAGCAATATTTATTTTCATAATTACATAGCATATTAACATTGGCAACTATGTCATAAATTGCAAAACTATTATAATTTTATTAATACACATCTCAGTATTACAATTGACTCCATATTATAAATACGTTCAGCAAGCATCAAACGTACTGGAAAGGTGGAATATTGTTTTTATGGATTGGAAACTGTCTAAGCACACATTCTGGCTGATAATATATTGAAACCTGGTTTTAATTAAAAGCTTGTAATATAAAAATTATATCGAGAGAACGATGCTTTAATAAACTACAGTACATAATATCCCCAAACATATTATTTTTATTATTATTAAGCTTTGTTTTTCCTCGTTACAAAATCGTATAGGTCTATCACATTGGTTTTTCTTTTTAACTATGAATTGGGGGTTTTAAAAGCAAAATAAATACTATTACAGCTTTCAGTTTTTCCAGAAAACAATTACAAATCTGTTTTTAAACCCATATTAAAATAAAATTTTTGCCGCTGATGTCAAATATGAAGTAGGTGCAGGATATTACTATATTTAAAAATAAATCTTTCCGGATATTTATTGCAGCTGTTTTAATCGAAAACATCTTCCGATTATCAAAGAGCGTGTCTTCTTCACGTATACTTGCAGTGAGCTTACATGAGAGGAAGAGATGTCGCAGAAGTTCAACATTCTCTTCCCTCTCCCTCCTCCGCCTCCTTAGACCAAACCCCCGCTGAGGATAAACCAGGTTAAAGTCTTCCCCAGACACAACTGCGTCAGTAATCCTGTTGATTGACAGCAGTGACAGTGGTGCGCTCTGTAAGAATGTGGTTGAACTCTTTGCGGAGTTTTCTGGGCCTCGTCGGCTCAGTCAAACTTTCTTAACAAACGTTCATTCTTAATGTACCCCTTCCTTAATAAAGCACAACTTCAAACAAAATTGTCGATTATTTATGACAGATCAGAGTTTCACAATGTTTCTGTATCAGTTGCCATTGAGAAGTGGCCTTGAGGATACACTTACAGTAATATTTGCCCTACTGAATTATTTTGATGATACCAATGACAACATCAGAACGAAGTACAAAGTCAGAAGAACGTTTATCAGCTTTAGGAATGTTGAGTTCATAAAAAAAATTATAGAAGAAATGGCAGACTTCAACGAACAATTTATTGTGAAATTTGTTCTAAGAAAAGAACGACGAATGAACTTCACGTAAAAGAAACGGGGGTATCCACACATTAGTTAAGTGGCCATTTAGTTGAAACATGTTTTTGACTTTAGTTTCATTTTCAAATAAAGTAAGATGTAACAAATAATATATATATAAAAAAAAAACTACAGTGCATTAAATTACCGCAGTTCTGTTAAATGTGATACATTGTGATTTGTGAATCTTAAAAACAATTGAGCTATGATATCAATCCGATGTCTGGACAACACACACTGATGTGATTTCGACTTGACGTACCTTTCCGCGCAGCTACCCTTGTTTTTTTCCACCTACTTGCTACTTCAAGTGCTCGACACAGTAATCCAAAGGTATGTTACATTTGTTAGAATTATGTTTGTGGATTTTGGTGAGTTTTGTTCTAAAAAAATTACAGTAATCCAAAGGCATGTTAAATTTGTTAAAATTATGTTTATGGATTTCGTGAATTTCGGTCTAAAAAAATAAATACTTTGAAATGTTTTAAACTGTTTTGAGAAAATGGAACAGCCATAACTGCTTGAAACATTACTTGATTTCCTCTACTAGGGACTAAAGGCCCCTTAACATAATGTTTCTTTAAAAAAATATCAATAAATCTACCAAAAGTATATTCAATATTTAGGCATGAGAATGCTAAAATAGCATTATTTTGCATCTCGAAATTCAAATTTTTCCCAGGAGAGGGCCCCTGCACCACCTCCTTTCATTGGGGGATAAGTGTTCCTCCTTGTGTGCAGCCCTACCTATTGTCAAAATCCACAAGGGTAGGGTAGTAAATAACATAGTCTTTCTTTAGTCAGCAGATTTACTTTCTTCTGTATCTTAAACTAGTCCAGGAGTGCAATTGTCTCTCACGGTCGCATGATGTGTTGTGTCCAGTTTCTGATTTCAGAGCAAGAATTTTGTTAAAATAATGTTTGTTTGGTTAACATTTGTTTGTATAGAAGGTAAAGCACCCACAACATAATATAGATTAGGCTACAAGGGAGGGAGACGAATATTGTGTTGAACATGTTCCAGTATTTTTCACATTCTTACCATTAACACAATTAAGGAAGATTTCAAAGTAACCAGCTGTTCCATGCAAACCATTTAAGCTTTAAGAAAAAACAGCAGCAAAATATGATACTTCTAACTAACCTACATAACTGAAACCGAAAATGAAAGGCAAACAAAATTCCCCTGAATAAATATAAGGCCTTTCAATTAGCTTTAACTTATGGTTTTTGTCTTGAAAGAACAATATAATCATAGTAAAACAAATATAAACAATACTGGGAGACAAATTTAACAGCTCACTTTAGCTTAAAAAGTGTCACAAAAGTAGTGGAAAATTGGGATAGTTTACATCACTGCCAAACATTCTTACTCTATTGATTCACAAAATTCCTCCTACTTTCAATGTAATTTCAGCAAAAGTTAATAACAAAACAGCCAGATTTTCAACTTTCTACATGAAATTTCATTTTCTATCATAATCATCAACATTACCGCAACCACATTCCTGTCTTCAGACAGACACTACTACGGATGAAATCCCATGTTTTATTGGATGTAGCTGTAATGATTGAAATGTACGTGATAATTATTTCTTTACGAATTGCCTATTACTATTAATCGAATGAATTCATTATCAGTGGGGCATGTGAACAGTTTATGTTAAAGTAAAATAAAAATTTTATTAGATACATATTTTGAAGTATAATGTTATACATATATCAATTTAAAAACTGTAAAATATAAAATTTTGGTACTAAAAATTATGAAGTACACATCCCAAACGTTACGTGGCTGTGATCTGGCAAAAGCGCACGTCGTACACCCTGTACTGCAATTTGGGATGCTCTATAGTCTTGATAATTTAATATACTTTGGTAGGGGCAGTTAAAACAAATTAGGTAAAAAAATTCTGCATAAAAGCACACAGAAAGACTTAATAAATATTAGTTACCAATTTTGTATTAAACGATCTGTTAGTATGTGGTCCAAAGGTTAGATCTAAACTAGTATATATAAAAATAATTGAAATTAATAAATTTATTAAAAATTATGCATTTAACCAAAAATATTTATTCGTATAAGTAAGTGTTGTTTCAGCATTCTGAGTAACGGCTATCAAAAAACCACAGTTAAATATATTTGATTTGCTTCTGCTTCGTCCAAAATTTAAATCTCAACTATGGTATGTATAACAAATTTTTTAATGAAATTAATAAATTTATTAGCAAATTATGCATATAACCAAAAATGTTTATTCACATAAGCATTTCAGTGTTATGAGTCACAGTTATCAAAAAACCACAGTTAAATATATTTAATTTACTTCTGCTTGTTCAGTAACATACACATTCAAATTACTTTTCCCTTCCCTTCCTTTACATTGGAAATTTATGATGATAAAACACTTATTACATCACACATTTAGCAATTAGCACATCTAACATTTAAAGTTGAAAAACACATCTTGCAATAGTATATTCACACACACAAAGTATGTACTGTATGTCAATTCACAAAAACCTTGTATTACAGTTTATACAAAGCTATCTCACACTATCACATATCGTACGAAAATAGTAGGAAATAAATGTGTTTATATTCATTGTTACGCAACACAAAATCTCATCCAATTTGTAACAGAATTTATACTGCTGTTAAATTCCCCAAGGCATGAACAAGGAAAGGTGTTCTTGTCATATGACAAGATCAACTAAATCACGTACCTTGACTGCAAGCCCGATACACACCAATCATTAGTTTTGTAACCACCTACAATTTGTAACTACAAATATTTAATTACCATGTACTGTATGTACAATATTATTGCAGTCACTGTCTCTGAAAATACTATCAATATTATAATTATAAAATAGTGTCAAATTATTTATTTACATTCTAAAAGACAATTTCAGCAGTTGTCTGCTATGGCCAAGGCATCTTGGATTTAGGATGTGCCACCATAAAACAAAGTCAATAATGAGGTTACCCTGTGATCTAAGATGACGAGAAATAAAGGACGTAATCCAGTATCCACTCTCAGATGTTCCACATTGGTGTGCACCAACAGCTATTTTGCCGCTCCGTCTCTAGAGAGAGTTCTGTGTTTCAGTGCAAGTAAGGCAATGATCACTGGTTATGTTTTTAACGAGAAGAAAAGGTTTTGTCTGGCGAAAATTCACCAATAATCTTGTATACACATCTACTAGCTGTTAAAAGTACGATAAACTTGAGATAATTTCATGAATTTTTTAGACTTGAATCTGTGTTCTGAGAAATTCATAGTAAAAATTATATTTGTTGTTACAAATGTTAGCATAAACAATATGCACTCAATAGCTGGCAGTCACGTGACACACTCTCGGCCAGTTTTAAGATTGCTCTGAGTGTGCCCCTAGAGCAGTCAACTGGAATACGCCATAAAATTTCTCTGCATGCTCTTTTTGGTATGTACCCTAAATAATAACTGCCTACTAATACGTAATGTAGATTTGCACAACCTACCTTTGATACATTGGCACCATAAATATGAAACAGTTAGCAAACAATATTAGCTAACCATCACAACCAAATTTACAACACTGCAGTTCTACACAGACAATACACCAGGCGTATAACTGTAAGTATGATGTGGCTGGAATACAGACAAAGCCACATAAATAACACTGTCAAAATGCAAATGGTGAATATATATACATATATAAATAAAAAACAGCTGCAAAAACATTGTGTAGGAGACAATTAAGAATTTCAACTATTAAAAAAATCAAATAATATTTATAAATCACCAACAAACTTGGCCCTCGAGGCATCTGAAGCACCAAAAATAATGTAGCATAGCTGTTAAAAACAATGAAAATAAGTTTTCATTTCATTTTCTCCTAATCCTACTTCACACTACTTTATTACCTTCATTTCCTGTACTATTCACACATCACTGTTTAAAAAAACTTCAACAAAATTCTCTACCACTGAAATCACACTCAAGTGGACGCAGGTTTGTTTCTCTAGTCCAGCCACCTCAACTTCATTTTTTATTATCTCGCTAGGCAAATGCTGGGATGGTTCCTCACAAGCTACAACCAATTCTGTCTCTTTCCCCGACTATCGAAGCTTGTGATTCCATCTCAAATGACCTCAATGTTGATAACTCGTTTAGCCCTACAACCTATCTACATTTTAGTTTGATTTCCATCCTGTGTTTGGAAATTTAGATTTTCTCCTTTGTAAAAATAGAAATAATGGACGGACTGCATGGGAAATGGCAGGCATCAAACAATACTTCCAAAAAAAAGGATAACAAAAGGAATGAAAATTGAATTGGTGCCAACAACATATTTGGGGTTATCACAATTTTTTCTGCAATGTACAAACACATTACTTGTAGCGACATTTGATCCTTGATACAACCCACAAATTTGAGACACATTTAGTGCTTGAAAATAAGAAAATTCATAAGATATGCTAGCATACACACAAGAAGAGTAAGGGTCAAATTAAGTTAAAAAGTGATAATCTAAAACTTTAGATCATTCTGATGCAAATTTGGTATTAGTAAAGGCATATCGCATAATTTTTGAAATCGCACAAACTGTACTCTTTTGTACTATAATATAAACTAATAAATGCACATACATTTAACGTGGCAGTTTTCACAAATATGAAATTACATTTATAATGCCCTTCATAATAAGATTGGTGAAACTGCCAAATTCATGCATGGTCTACAACAAGAAGTTGTTTACGCAAATCAATATTTTCAAGAACTCAAGATACACAAACCCAAATAAAACAACATTTGTTCATGGTCGATGGCTCGTTATCAAACACACGTTTACAAAACTAACACAGTGGCACCACAAACAACTGAAAGTCACACATAATGCACGTGCTTCACTGTGTACATATGTCACTTCTAATTTTCCTTATAAAATATATGTTGAATTTACGATTAATGCTCACTCTTATAAATATCTGGCTACAGTCTGATCTTGGCCATTCTGGCTTGCAACGTAAAGCTATGGGCGTACCAAAACCCTGAGGCAGCCCCTGCGCTACTTACACACTCCTATAAGTACTACAACTACAGCAATGTTACATTATCTTGGCCTCTCACGACCGGATACAAATATTATTATTAAACATCTATTACTTTATTGTCTCATTTAATCACTTCCTGTGACTTTTATGACACAGTTATCTGTTATGCTACGCAAAGTAATAATATAGTTAGCAAATAGTGAACGCCCGAGTCGGACACCACACAAGTTTTTACCTAGGTGTCATATGGTGCTATGCAATTCTGCACACATTGTTTTTTAAGTTGAACACACAATATTTAATATATCTGCACTACACAACTCCTGTAAGGGTATATATAATTTAACTACAGTACAGTATTACTTTGTTGAAACAATTTAAATTTTCAAATTAGTATCTATTTTATAATTTTTAACAAAACTTGTAGCCTACAAAAAAAAAAACTTTTATTAATATTTTTAAAAACCTGATACCAAAATTAACAAAAAAAAATTAATAAATATATATAAAAAATCAGTAATTTTTTTACATAGACATGTGAAAAATTACCATTTCTCTATAACAAGCTTCTTCACATTTGAACAACACAAAACCAAGCTAATTGAATTTTCTTACAAACCAAATTATAAGTATTCAAAAAATGTGTTATGTCAAACTCAAAAAATAATGCACACACATTTACTCAGGTAGCAGTAACAAACCTGTTCATTACAAATCTACAATAAAACATATATTCTGTTTTGAATGCGATAAAATTAAAAAAAAAAAAACTTCAATGCCAGAGAATACCAAGAGAGATTACATTGTTATTGCTCTTTCATACAATATGCTGGATCCTAGATGACCGGTTGCTGGCAACATGAGATATTCAATGGAGCGTCCTGTTGGAAGACAGTACGGAGGGCACCAGGGGGAGAGGTTGAATAATAAACAGTGGACCAAATGCTGGCACAGCACACAGCAAAATAAAACTGGTTCATTGTCACATACTCATCAGAGCACCAGTTGTAACAGTACAGTTGTGTTGCTTTGGCCACGTCACAAATGGTACTTTAGTAAAGTAACATTAGCCTGATTAAGTAGAGGGACACCACGGTTATACACAGTGCCTAGGTTGCAAACATGTAGGACCTCATTTCATGTCATCTTTCAGGGTACGGCATATGCCTGTTGGCATCCAGCCAGACGTCTGCCCTAAAGTAGCCTCATCATACATATCAAGATGTAAGAATAATTTTTCATAAATTTTTAATGGTTGGAATAGGGTGTTAATACAGTGCAAGCACAACTGAGGCGCTTATGTAAACCACGTTGGAGCTACTTGATAGTGTACATATTACTCTAAAATCGGTCAAGAATGTCACGCTATAAAGATCTACGACCCACAAGATCTCTAAATATTCAACTCGATTTCGTCGTCAGATCCACCCAGACTTACCCTGCTTGGGACCAGGGCAGATAACCACCACCAGACAACATACAGCGTATAAAAAAAACACAGACTCCTGCATGTGTACATAAAAGGAAGACATTTTGAGTGCATTTTTACGTGTGTTATTTTTGTATGACGAGCAGTCTGGAGGAGTTTATGAAGTATAGATGTTGCCCGAAAACATAATTCATGTACTATGTAGGCAATACATTAAATACTTAATAAATTACTAAACCTTCTAAACAGAAAAAAATTTTTAACCTTTTAAATTTAGTTGCATATACGTAGTAAACTCTCAATTAATGCAAAACGCAGCAGTTATGTGCCAGAGAACATTTTTCACTTTGCAATGTATTGCAATATAATTTTTTGGTGGTTAGCTCTAGCATTTTTGTAAAGTATACGCAAATGTAATGCTATATATGTATATTGTACCAGTACAAAATTATATTCTGCAATGTTATAACCTGGTCTAATAACACAGATTTGCCAGATCAACGCCTGAAATTACTGCTTCTGCAGATATTACCAATTTTTTTTTAAAAGGCTACTCAGATTTTTGATTGTTTGTTAAAACATCCAACGACTGAGTAGATCCAGTCACGTAACCAATACTACAGACTGGGAATGTACCTACTACGTTTTCATAAGTGCCTATGGTATATCATAGTATTCTTTACCATAGAGGTTCAAGTGCACTTTGTGATGATATTGTAAATATGCAAGTTAACATTGTCCTCTTGCAAACACCCCAACAATTAAGGGGAAGAGGGTGCTTTCGGAAGTAGGAAAAAGGTACTGTAGGTCTACCATGTGATGCTTAAACATTGTTGGTTTTGTACGGTACACTAATTAAAACTTTATTAACATTCTAATTGAGCTTTTCCTGCACAGTTTGTAATTTTACTTGAGTGGTGTGTTGCATTTATATATTTGAAAGCTGTCTGAAAGTGAAAAATTAAAAATGTTTACATCAGTTTGATTTTTGCTGGAAAGTAGATAAAATTTTTTGTCAAGATTTTTAAAAATTATAAGCCATGTTTGCAACAGCACCCACAATATTCCTTAAGTACAAACAATATGCATTACAATAAAACACTCACAACACCAAGCAAAAAAAATTGTGTCCCAACCATGTGCAATGCAATAATCACCCCTATCCAGCAAACACTACATAATTTTCACAAACCACAAATTTGAGTCTTGAACTAGATAGTACACAGAAATGATACAGTCTTCACTTGCACAATAAGGCCATGTACTCTATTTTACGTTGTAATAGTTTTCTGAATGGTGTCTCACAAGTGTATCATGAACAATGGCATACATTTCTATTGTTCTTATTATGTATTTCAGATTTGGTAAAAGTCTAGGTATATGGAATGCATTGCACAATTTTATATACATAAAAAAATTCCTAATGTTTCGCATATAAGGGAGGATGGAAATAGTTTGAATCCTCCATAACATTGTATATGTCCATACAAGCATATTATACTAATTGCCATGAGCATGACACAGACCAACGCACATCCTTGCTGTACGAGCCACTCACCCGTGTTATGAAAGCTACAAGGTCAGGTAGGGGTGGACCTACAGTCACCCATCTCTGCCTGTACCTCGACACCTCACCCAGAGTTTAGAGCTAGGCCTATGTTCACGTGGTCGGCACCTTCTGCACCTAACTTGCAAATCAGCATCCTTGCTCCTGGGTGCAGCACTCAAACTGCTGCAACCAAATGCCTACGCTGATGGGGTGTGCCTTGCAACTGAATGCTAAGCCTTTTGCACATTAACAAATGGACAGTTGTAAATTTTACAGCTTATGTTTCATTACATTGTTTCCAATGGAAAAAAAGACAACCAAATGAAATTTAACTAGGCTTAGTTGCCAAAGCATTCTGTCGATGACATTTACATCTCTGCACACACAACTCAATTCCCTATACTCTAGCTACATCTCTGATGTAAATTTGAAGGACATGCCAAACACGAGAATGAAGCTTAGGCACTCACCGCACTGTCTTCACGAAGCAAGACTACTGCCAGTTTTACAACTTACAACATATAACAGATCAACAAATGCTACCAAAATATTTCATCATGCATAACAATACTCACAACTCAACAATAAAACAATACATAAAATATATACTATTTTTGTTAAAGTCAACATAGAAGAAAGTTTTCATTTTCAAAATTAATAAAAAAGAAAGTTTCATTATAAAAATAAACATGCACACTGACACAACCGTAGTTATAAGTATTACACACACACACATTCTTGAGCATTGCAGGAACAGAATGTAGAAAGTTTAATTTTAATAAAGGCATGGACCATAGGTATTGTAACAAAAGAGTGAAAAGTGTTAACAATATCAGTCTAACAGTTATGGTTCTAATACATATTTCTTAGTACAATAGGTCCTACAGCAACACTTCCTACTTTTCAATTTAACGCTTTAGGCTTGTTACATTGTTTGCAATAATTGCTCGCATAAGCACATTTTATATTATTGGCAAGCTGCATGACCCACCACAGTGTGCAACAAGCCTAATTTTATAATAAATGCAAAGTTTATATCCCAAATATTCTGGGATGTGGGAAGGAAGGTGTGGTCCAAACCTAACAAATGTATGCTATTTAAAATTTTGATAAAATAACTTATCTCACATTCCCACAAATGAGCATACGTATAACTTTATACAAAACTTATGGTAACTTACAGCACTGGAAACTGATAACATTGTGAAAATTTCTAGATGTAAAAGTATACAGAGCAGCCATCATATTACAAAAAAGATTAACTATGCCTATACAAGGAATATATTCATGCTCAACAGCATACTTCTCTGAGAGTATAGACAGCAAATGTTACTATTTTACACTGGATGTAAGGTAACTACTATTTACTGTTACAGCAAAGATGATCTGTTAATACCATGAATGATTACAACCCACTAAGGAGGTATGTTAATAATTATGATTTGAAGTCAATATTTTTACAAGAACATAAATAATATATAATGATTGTCATAGCTGTTTTAACAAATACAATATGCCCACTGGAACACGAGTCTTATAATATTGCTGGATGTGAAATTAAAGGTTTAAGCTTGCTTGTTAGAAATGACAACACATATGTTATTTTTTTCAGTCATTGTACATTCCATCAATCAAAAAATCCATTCTTTTGTAATGCCTTCGCTCCCAAAATTCTGCACTTCTTTTGTAGAAAAACATAAACAATATTACTACCATAGGAACTGCAAGTATTATCCCAATGATAGGGATAATGTAGTCACCTTTTGATGCAGGTGTGTCTGTAGGAGAAGACTGTTCTTTTGACTCGTCCATATCAAAGGTTAATGCTGGTTTAAACTTCTTTCTCGAAGTGATGTTTTGGGTAGGGGATAACTTTATAACCGAGCTGTTATGGACTGCAGCTGACCCGAGTTCATGCAAAACTGCAGGTTTTAAAACTGTTGGATTTCCTGGTTGCTTTCGTAGTGCAGTTTCAGAATGGTTCGTGCTGATATTTCGTGAAACTGCTATTGATGTGTTAGCAGTAGTAGTAATAGTGACAGCAGCGTCAACAGCTGCTGTACTTGTTTCATATGCTGTAGGTGACTTTTCGTGTTCATTTTGGCTGCAGTTGTTAGATCCAGCATTTCCAATCAGTGTGGTATTAGAGCATACACTAACAGCTGAGATGTTTTTGATGTCATCAGCAAATAAAGACTGAACTTCAGAGCTACTATCATCCTCCACAACACCTGGGGCTTCGGACGGGGCACCTTTTCTAGCAACTATAGATGAAACTTTGGCCTTTGCACCACCGTCGCTTGTCTCCAGGAGACTATTCATATCAGTATGCTTAGTTTCGTCGGCCAACGTATGCATTTTTTGAGACACATTACTTGGTGCGTGGGTAGATGAGCTGCCGAAATCTACTACCACCGGAAGGGCTGTAGTAGAGGCTGACAATGAATCACTTTTATCTCCCTCAGCTATACTGGACGAAACCACTTTAGGCACAGAACTCGGAGTCGCTGCAGCGACTACCGTACCGCCCCCTTCCAAAGGCAACGGGTCTACCTCGGTACGGGCCACGTTATCTTTATTTTCAGATATTCCTGGCCCGATGCCCTCGGATACACGAGTCACATTTTTCTCACTAAAGACAAATAAAGTTACGTTTAATAAATACGTCAAAACGAACACGGAATGCAACAAAAACATTGTACACTGCATAAAAACAATAACCTAAACAAATTAACCAGTCACCATAATATGCTGCCGAATATAAAAGAACGAAAAACTATGTCAACAGTCTGCCACACAATACGCTAACAGTTGTGTAATTGTGAAAGTCACATTTGTTTGATAACATAATTTGATAACGTCACCATTACCAATTTTCGTGAAAAAAAAAATCCCGGCATGTGTACAAAATTTACTGGTGTAGGTTAGTGCTTTGCAGTGCACGTACAGCGACCGGGCCACTTGTCACATGATCAGTCCCATGTGGTGGCTACGCCGTATATAGTAAAAGGAACCTTCTAACATCTTTGGTATATAGGGCAGGAAAACACGAAAGTGGTCAATGACGTTCGTAATTTTACTCGAATTTTGAAGAACAGGAAGGCATTCCAAAACATTACTCTGGGAGTAAAATTTACTCCATGCGTGTCCCAAAACACCCTGCTGTGTCCCAAAACTACGAAGTAATTACTCTGAGCATCTTTGCAGAGAAAATTTTACTCACGTTATTTCGGTGAGTAACTGTGGTGTAGAGTATAGGTTAAGTTGGTAGACTATAAGCTTCTGTGATCGGAACAAAAAGGTGTAAGTTGCCGGCAAAACCATGGCAGCACAGTTCCAAATCACCCCACCAGAAAATTTCAACTTCCGAGTGCCAACAGACTGGGGTAAATGGATCAAAAGATTCGAGAGATTTCGGGTGGCATCCGATCTCGCAAGTAAGCCAGACGACAATCAAGTCAACATGTTGC
>PNEQ01022278.1:0-17423 GCA_003012365.1 Medauroidea extradentata
CAAGGTAAAGCGAGAACACGTAATCGGAAAGTGAAACTAGTGGTAAAATGTGAGAACTCGGGAGTAGCGAAAACTCCGTTTACAGGCGATAAAAAAAGCGAGTGATTGAATCGATATCACCCAGCAAGAATCGGAAACTGAGAACTTTAAGAAAAATCGAGTACTCGATTTATTTTAATCCGATTTTGCCCATCACTACCGCCACCACAGTATCGTACTATACCGCCCAGCCAGACAGTCGTGGCTCGCAACACTATGTTTAGTTGGCCAATAGAGGGTATCCAGAAACCAACGCATAATAATCAGACCACGCGAATCCTGATCTAAACTAGAGACAAAAATGTAAGTGCAAAATGCTGCAGGACTTCCTTTACTTGCACAATGTGGCAACACTATGCGGAGAAAGTCACCGCTTGCACTCCAAGTATTAAGTTTATGTATGTAGCATGTAATAAACATTTAGACTGCTCGAGAATTTAACCTACACCCATAATATGTAGGTAAGAACAGTAATAGTTAGATCAGAAAGTTATCTGTGGAGCGCAAGAGGAGACTAACTGATGTGCTATGTTGCCACAATGTTCTAATAAAATGTCATCGAACAAACTTTTGCTACTAACATTTTCGTTTCCAATTCAGACCAGAATTCTCTTGGTGTGCTTATTATGCATTTGTTCCCGGACAACCTGTATATCAATAAAACCTGACCCTACTAGTCTATATATAGCTCTGGGATATCATAAATGTAAGCGATCGTGTGTACTCTTATTTCATTCTAAATGAGTCAGTGCAGTTGAACATAATTTTTAGAGATTATTTAAAACATACATCCGCGTTAGAATATTTTTAAATTTTATACCTGTAAGTCATTAAAAAAAAAATTGAATTCAGTAAAAATACGAGTATTCGTGTCATTCTGTGTACATTTCTTTATGTAAAATTGAAAAAATACAAAGATGGAGGGTAATAGCTAAACATTTTCAATAAATGTTTCTATAGTAAAATGTCACAGTTAATTCAGAACATGCATTAGCCGGCATTAGGTTCACTCATGCTAATTAACTGCTTGCTACATCGCCTAAATACAAGGTGCTCTATTGGTATATTGGTCTTCCTCATGGCTTGGATGTTATTGGTTGGTGGGTTTTCTCGGGGATCTCCCGTTTCCCTCGCTTCTTCAATCAGGTACTGCTTCAGACTCTTCTGTCACCCCTCACCATCCCACAAGACCTTGCTGTTTAGCGCTGGCCAAAAACCTCTTGCCCAATGGCTTGTCTACACTGTATGTGTTGGCCTGCACAGTAGTGTTTTAGGCATGCCGTTAAGACAGACACCATGCGGCCGATTAAATAATTCAGTTTATGGGTACACCTACGTTGCGCCTGACGTGGAAGATATCATGTGACGGGCTCTTAACATTTGTTAATACGCGCCTGTTAAATACTTCAGCACGTGTAGATTTTCTTGTTCGAGCATGCACAGCTAAAAAACCCGCGAAGAAGTCCATAGTGTTCCAACTGTGATAGAAGTGAAGACAGTTTTACTACCTCTGCACCTTCAATGTGCTGCATCGTCAGTGCAAATAGCAGGTAGTGATATTTAATCGGGGCCGAGGAGTTTTTAATTATAGTTCTCACTAACACTCCGCAATACGTGAAACGTTTATTTGCAATTTCATTTCGGTTCATGGTCAAACCGAAATTTGATCAGATTTCTTTCTCCACTGCAGTTCACTTCTTGCTTGTTTGTTCCAGCTTTACTTATCCACCATTGTTTTACAAATCTGTTTAATGTACTATTTCTGTATGAACCGGTATGTTATATTCTTCCTGAACTGGAATAATTTTCTTATTCCTTTCCAGATAGACTTTTATCGTATATTAACAGTTTCAGTGGAGTTTTTCATTCTTACTTGAATAGAATTTTTTTATTGCATTTCAAGTTCCGTGCAAGCTGAAGTCCTTAACTTTTTTTTTTGTAAACTGCCATTCATCTCCTGTTTTAGAATTCAAAGTCGTCTTTTTTATTAGGTATTTGTAATTCATATTTACATTTTATTTCTGTCGGGACTGAATTAAAGTAAGAGATTTAATTTCCAGTTAAGCAAAAACGTTGTTTTTTAAGATTCGCTTATTAAATTGAAATGATTTACCGGCCTACTACATTCCAATAAGACTTATTCGTTCTAGTTGGACAGTGAAAACTCACATTCAGGTCTTGCCTAAACGTAGATTAAAATATTTGTTTTTGCTTTCATATTCAATTCTGCGAAGCGAAAATCAGGGACCGTCACTGAAATTGAACTTCTTAGAAAAATTAATCATTTAGAAATAAATTCTTTCTTGGAGGAGTTGAACTATAAATGGGAAACATTTGTTCGTACTAACTGAAATCCAGAAGATTTTTCAGTTCAGATTCAGGTCCGGACTGTAAAGTAAACGCAGAGTCGCAGTTCTATCCGAACTGGAATTGAATTTAGCAGGTTTGAAAGGCATTTCGGCAGGAAAAGGAACTCCACACGTGGTTTCGTTAAGAGTTCGGATTGGAAAATTACAGTGGCCCAGACATTTCCGGACTGGAATTGAACACGGACATTAGAAGAAGGTAAAGAAGCCAAGATCAGGCCGTTTATTTTATTTGCCCCGGAACTGCTGCAAGGTATTATTAAAAGAAAAACATTCCAAGAATTTTTGCGTGGATGGAAGCATGCATTGAGCTATATAGACAGACGAAAATTACTTGACATCAAATTGCAATAATATTACAATAGCTTGAACAGTGACTGTCGCGCTCACACACATGTCAACACCAAAACAGTAGGAAATTTAGTGAAGTAGCAGTGTAGTCTATTTATATGTGAGCTGCAACTCCAAAATCACACATTAATAATTCTATCTACAGGAGGCAGCGTTGCTGAAGTTATAAAACCTGGTGTGGAGCAATGGACGACTGCTTCTCACAGTTTGTTTTATGGCAAAGTTTTTGTCTGGACACCTACGTCCCAAGTTTACAATAAATATATTTGCAGCCAAGAGCGAATCACGGCCGGTGTTTGATAACGTAATGGACGGTATTGTCGTTTTATTCTGTCAGATACATTATTTTGCAATACAACTTCATAGTAAATAAGACTAATCATTTTGAGCGATCGTGATCATCCAAATGTGCTTTTGTTTACCAATGGATATGTCAGTTCAGGTCTGCCATGAATTTGTATAGATGTATCAACATAATATTGCCATGTAAATATCATTAAAATATTTAATTTTATATGTCTACCCCTCCACTTTTTTCAGGATGAGATTTATAAGGAAAGTTGATGGTGATTTAACACATAATACTTTTTTGGTATACAAGATGAGGTACACAAATTGTTAGAGCAAAATTACTTACATTAGTGATCATATCCCCAAATGTTTCAGCGAAAAGTTTGTATTCGATAAGGCCGCTATACTGGGCCACCCTATATATTTTTATCGGTGGAAGTGCCAAAGCTACTCTACTTTGTTAAATAGAACAATGTATCTTTTATTCGATGACATTAGTACCGATTTGACGACGAATTCAGCGGCCTACAACACAATGCCGTTTTGTCACGAACCCAAAGGTATCAGTCACGCATAACCTTCTAATGTGAGCACATCGGATCGCGAAAATAATTTTCAATTATCATTTGATATGTTGATTGTGTTGGGGGAATGCCGTAAAAATTACAGAAACGCCAAGGATAAGTAAGTAGCTCGTTATCCGGATAGGCAACAAAAATCGCACATGTATTTAAGCGATTAGCTGACTATCTCTGTCCCTCGGTACAGTGATACACACTAGTGAGACGTTGATAGATTGTGAATGAAAACAATGCGGCTTATATCGTAGTTTTTGCTGCACTAAATCCACATTCGAGCAGCAGGCAAATGGAATGAGAGTGGAATTAGTTAGCGATCTGTATTAAGAATATTGCATAAACAAAAGGATTCATATCGTAGGTCATTATAAATGGTATTTCGTCACAGGAAATCCGCGGATAGCGAAAACCAAGTATATTAAAGACACCGTAATAACCTACATAGACCACCATATACAATTTATAAAAACAAAAAATTTAACCCCAAACCTCAAGTGCTGTCAGTCGCTGTTATCTACTGCGTTACGCAATGTGTTTGGTGCGCGCGGAAAGTTTGTTCGCCAGCAGTAGGTGCGGGCGGGAGGGACAAGGAAACAATGCAATCTGGAATGTGCAGGCGCCTGGTACTTCACTTACATAGATCTTATCGCTCACCGCACGCTTCCAAAACAAGTTATTTTGATATCTCCCACGGACCGCGTCGCCTGCCCCCTGCCCACAAACTGCTTCCACACAGAACACACACGTGTATTTAATTACATTGTCTTGTTTGCACGCTCGCCCCCCCCCCCCTGGAATTTTTTCACATGTGACCTTTCTGCAACTTACGATTCATTTTCTTGACATATGTTAACTCCTTATGTATGTTAATGTCCTATGGTCTTAAAAGGTTGGATTCTCAGGCTAGCAGACTAAAGAAGGAACAGGGGGTAATAAGTAATAATAGGAAATGATACGAGCTATAGGTGGACATGTAACAAAAATTGTGTCCTTAACACATTAATATATAATTGATTTCAGATGTAATTGTGTGACCGTGAATACACACCAATAATTATGCTTATCAAGAGTGGCGTTTATTTCTTATAATCTACACAGAAATTAATATTTTGAAATATTATTCTTCGATAATACACACAGACTTTACAAACTCTCAATCACTAAAAGTGAAAGAAAATGACACCAAAAAGTTGGACAGTATATATTGTTTGTACTTATACATTCACGAGATCCATCACCTGAAACCTGCAGAAAATATTATTATAATTGTCAGTTATGCAATCTGTCCACCAGCAGTCTTTCGAAAAGAAATGGTCTAATGACATTTTCGCCGAATTGGTAACTCTTGATACCGCAATGAAACCTCACTTGCTCATACGTAGGTTTCCGAAACTTGTAGAATAGAACACAAGTCTGGCTTTTAACAGTGGCAATTGGTCAGCAGTGTTACATGTAATGTGCAGCAGTGAATTCATTTATTATCATAGTACACATGCATAACTATTTGACAGTTTATCCTTTCCATATTGCAATAAATATTTACAGAAATACGTAAAGTAATGAATATCTTAGTGAGGGGCGTTATTACTTATTTTTCATGGAGAGGGGTGGGCAAGAAGTAGTCTCGCAGTTGGGAGAGTTATATTATTAATTGTAGAGTATATATAAAATTAGAAACTTTAATACCAAAACTTTAGTTTGTGTGCTTAAGTAAGCATTTCTGAAATAAAAAAACACACAAAAATACTGTCTTAGTTTTATTCAAAATTCACGGAGTGTGAATTGCCCCTGCACTCTAATGCAGGCTAAATGACGCCCATGATCTGTTATAATAGGCCTATAACTTTAAATTCACAATGTTAAAAATTCCACTGGTAAGTAAAATGAGCAATAACAATACATACTGTATAGTCTTCGCATCAAAGACCTCTAACAACCCCTCCACCCCCCAGACAAAAAAACTTGGGTGCGCCCCTGCTGCTTACATTTCTGCTTTAAACTGAATTCGTTATATCTAAAGTTATGTTGATTTGTTAGTCACTAGCATTTCGTACTGTTGTTGTGATTGGCATGCAAGTGTGTCGTCGACGAGATGGTTAGTTGGATTCTATGATGAGACGAATGTTTGTTGTTTCCTTGCCATTTTAGTTTTTATTGAAACAAGTAATGTAAATTGTGGGTTAAGAAAATAAAATGATACAAAAACAATTTCACTAAGTATGAAGTTCTTTAAAAATATAAGCGATATAAACTTCACGTGAGTTTGCTAACGTCTAGCAATTATTTATTTAAATATTTTAAATCACATTAAAATGAAACCACACAATTTTCTTTTTAAATAATAAGTTAAAGTTTATATGTGCTTGTATTTCTTGCAATGGGTCAGAATGACAAACTGTATTATTGTGGATATACGCCATTGCAATATTATGTCGTCCCAGATATCTTATAAAGAGACTAAGCAAGACAAACAACGAAATACAAAAAGAGAGAAAACAAGCAGAGTTGGCTGTAGTCAACACATCCATAAAGCAAAACAACAGAACATGAAAGATCCCGTAAGGAATTAGTCAACAACAAATTATAAAAGAAGAAAAATAATAATGATCATCAACCAAAATTAGAAGTCGAAATACAAAACAAACTAATATGTAAAGCTCAGGACACCACAATTAAGACAGCACAGAGAATACTGGAACGAATACAATAATGGACGCAAGACAGGATAACAACGACGACGTCACAGACAACACACTTGACGACACAACGATGAAGAGACAAAAGAACACAGTAGATTTCCAAAGGCTGACTTGTCAAGCCGTTTCGGGAGCTGACATCTGCTCCCGTCTTCAGGTGAAGTAAAAGGGAAAACTGGAAAAAATTGGACGGTTTTATAGCCTTCAACTCTGTTCCTAGTGTGACCAATTTTAGTCGAGCTCTGTCCTGATTGGCCGCGCACCTTTTAATGAGTTTTATAGTCTAATGAAACTTCGCAAATAATTTTGTTTCTTTTTTTGTTAAAGGTTTCCACATGTTTCTTAATTCAATACTTTGCTGACTGAATGTATGTGAGTTATTCACAATAAATTCTGAATAGTTTATTTTTCTTTTCATAGGGTGTGTTTCTAGTGTAAGTGGAGTAGCATTTTCCCAAAGTATTTTAAGACTTTTTTTCCCCACACGTGTTCGGCCAGCTTGGATTTTTTTTATCACGCCTTTTTGGGTGTTGTTTTTATGTTCTTCAATACGTGTGAAAGGGGTCTGCCTGTTTCTCCTATGTATACACTTCCACACTCACATGGTATTTAATAGACACAGTCCCAAATTTGTAGTTGCTTTAATTGCTGGTTTCACCTTTGTAATGATGTTTTTTTAGTATGGTCATTGATTTGAAAGCAGTTTGAATGTTATACCTGTTGCCTAGCCGTCTTATCTTTTCTGAAAGGCCCCGGACAAATGAGATCACTAAGGTTCCTGCAAGTTTTTCAGTTGAATGTTGTGCATTAACGAGATGTGTGGGTTTTGCATGTTTTTATTGTACTTATAAAGTAGTCGTTTTCTAGTTCTTTTTCCAGGTGTTTATGTTCAGAAGCTAGTGAATCTTTGTCGGAGCAAATATTTTCGGCTCTGGTAGCTAAAGTGCGGATTATACCAAATTTAATGCTTGTCGAACGATTGGAGTTAAAGTGGAGCTATTGGTCTGTATGTATAGGTTATCTGTATATGTTTGTGGAGATTATGTTGACTTCCTTTGATACAATTACTTCCAGGAATGGAAGGCTCCCGTCAGTTTCAATCTCATATGTGAACTGAATCGATGGACTAAGTGAATTGAGAAAATGAGCCAAATCATCTAGTTTGTCAGTTGCATGTTACCAGATCAGAAAAGTGCCATCAACATAACGAAGCCAGACCATAGGTGGAGTGTCGGTTTTACTTAATACCTCTTTCTCGAAATTCTCCATGAAGACATTGGCCATGAAGGGTGAAAGTGAGGAGCCCATTGCCATGCCATCTACTTGTTTATAAAAAATAATCCTTAAATTGAAAGTATGTTGTATTGACACAGTGTTATCAGTTCCATTAAGGATAGAATAGGTATCATAGTACTTTCAATCAGAGTGCTGTCACTTTCCAGTTTTTCCTTTATAATAGTAAGTGCCTCTGCTGCAGGAACACACGTAAACAGGCTTTGGACATCAAAGCTGACAACGGCGTCACTGGGTGATATTTCTAAGGATTTCGCAATGGATATGAAATGACAAGAATCTTTAATGAAAGTAGGTGTCGTACCAGCGAGTGGTTCAACAATTTTTAACAGAAAGACATGTTTTGATATGCAGAGTTGCAGGAGCTGACCATAGGCAGTAATGGCATACCCGGTTTATGAATTTTTGGTAGGTCATACATGTGGGGTGGTTTGCTGCTGTGTGGTGTTAGTGCTCGCCTTGTTTTTTTCTGGTATGTAGTTCTGATTAGGTTTTAACGTCTGCTACAATTTTCGTTCAATACTGCCAGTCGGGTTTTATTTAGATGTATGTACTTGTCCGATGTGATGAGGTCATAGATTTCACTTTCATAATCTGTTCTGTCCAGTAAGACCGTGGCGCGGCCTTTATCTGCAGAAAGGTTGACAATTTCAACGCAGGATTTAAGTGTGTTAACACCTCTGAGCTCGTCAGAAGCGATGTTCGGTTTCGGAGGTCCAGCTGATGCGATAGCTTGTTCGGACCGACCACCGGAATTCATCCTGTTTGGCTACTGGCAGCTTGCCTATGACACTTTCTACTGGTGATTTTTCGCTGTCTGAAAGAACACTTTTTGATGCATTGATGACAGTGTTTTTGTTTTCTATTACTAGAAGATTTTTTTTTTTACTTGTGCTAAATCTATATGAGTTAGGTCAGTTTTTGTTTCTGATTTTCGTTGTGTTTTTTGCGACTTTTTCTCGATCAAATTTTAGATGGACTTGTAAATGCTCTTGAAATATTTAGAGCTGTGCCCTGAGTGAATCTCTATCTGTACTGATATTTCGTTGTGTTGCTGAGACTTTTGGCAATGGTGGAAAGTTATTCTTTCATTTAACAGGTTTTTGTTGGCTTTAGCTGTTATTTTTCAAGCCTGCTTGCTGTTGACGGGACTCTTCATTGTTAGACCTTTTTTCTTAGTCTCTTTCTATGATTTATGGGACGACATAACATTGCGATGGCGTATGTAGAAAATAATACATTTTGTCATAAATTAGTCAGTTGTATATAGTGATGTTTTTCTTATTTTTACAAGTAATCAATTATTATTATGTGTCTGCTTAGAGAATGCAGATTTTAATCCTGATATTACTGTATCCTGAGGTGGGAAAGAAACAGTGGTAGGATGTTCTTATTTTAGCTTTGGCAAGAAAAGAAAATGTTGCTGTATACACCACTGGACAGAAGCTGCACGCTCAGGGGTCTGCAGCTAAAGGACAGAGCATAGTTGGAGGTCGCCTGAAGAAGTTCCTGGATGAGAACAAGTGGACAGACATCACTTTCTTGGTGGGGTCCGCGCCCGACGTGAAAGTGTTCGCGGCGCACCGTCTCGTTATCGCCGCGGCCAGCCCTGTGTTCGAGGCCATGTGCTTCGGCGGCTTGGCAGAGGGTTACACTCCCGTGCCAGTTCCCGATGTCACACCCGTTGCCTTCAAGGCCATGCTGCAGCACATCTACACAGACCGTGTGCAGTTCAAGACGGTGGATGTGGCATGCGAGGTGCTACAGGCCGCACGTAAGTACCTGCTGCCAGAGCTGAAGGCTGAGTGTGTCACTTACCTGAAGAAGCAGCTCTCGGCCGTCAACGCCTGCCTCGTGCTCGAGTCGTCGGCTGGCGAGGAGGAGTTGAAGCAGGCAAGTCTCGCTAAGATCAGGGGCAGTGCGGACGAGGTTCTGTCCAGTCCTGGCTTCGTGCACATCTGGAAGGAGACACTAGAATTGCTGCTGTATCAAGACCAACTGCAAGTGTCCTCAGAGGTGAAGGTGCTGGATGCTTGCGTGCGCTGGGCTGAGCAGAGGTGCTTGGAGGCGAGCCTAGAGCCGAGTCGTGATCAACTCAGGTTGGAGCTGGGCTGCGCTCTTAGCAAGATACGTTTCCTGACCATGAAGGCAGAGCAGCTGGTGTCTAGCTCTGGTTTCGAGAAGCTCCTCACTGACGAGGAGGCCCGCAAGATACTGGCCAACATCGTCAAGCCGCGATCCTACATCCTGCCCGACACTATCTGCTCCAGCGAAAAGACCAGGTAATAATACTTATTCCACTAATATAAGTATTTACCTACAGCCTAATGTAGTAAAATAACATTCCTTTGAGGCAGGATACATATATTTTACCACATTTATAACCTGCAGTGTTTCGAATGGGGTGCTGAGTCTCACAGTTTTTCAAGATTTTATTTATATTCCACGTGCATTTCAACTTATTCGAATGTACTTGTGTCCTTTCATTTAGTTAACCTCAAAGAAATTTATACTTATATCAAAGGTAAAACTGCGTTGTTTTCATCCTTCCTCATTATAGCATAACCATCAAACTCCCACCATTTTACTCCCATCTTTAATCATGGTACTTATTTTAAGTTTACAAATAGTTCCTTAGTTTTGTAAATCTGAAACATTTCATCTAGTAAGGCTCTCAATCCGCGAGATGAACGTTATTCATAGTTACCTAAAGTGGTCTAATGTGTCTGTCATTTTCATTGCTCTTGTAAAAAGGAAGTTGTGTACAATGATTTCTTCTGGTGCAGGAGCCGGGAGCACATTTGAGGCCTCTTCTGAGAAACATGATTTTATTCACATGTTGGTTACCCACCATTTTTGTTTCTATCATGGCTCCCCAAAATCACTCCAGACGAATGTTGGGATGGTTCCTTAACACAGGTCATGACCGACTCCTCCCAGCTACTGTTATTGTACCGAGTTGTGCCCTACCATCTTTAATGGTCTCGCTGTGGACGAGACATAAAGCCAACTTACCTTATCTTTGTTTATATCCATTCTCTTCGCTTCCTCGCGACCCTCACATTCTTCACCAACTATATTGTTTTATTATTAGTTACATAGTTGCTTTCTAGATATCATTGATTTTACACAATGTAACTAATCACCATCTGGGTTATGCTGATTGTTCATGTAGTTACTGAACACTTCATGTTTAGACTTTTGATACTAAAAATTATACTAAACATTAATGCAACGAGAGTTCATAACTCTACCTAGTGTGCTATTTCCAGAGTCACCTGCTAGATTGTGGTATTGGTGTTTAATTAACTTGTGGCCTATAGTCAATCTTTGTTGCCAAGCTTTATTACTAGGCGTACTCACATAAGGTCGATTTTTCAGGTGTTAGAACGAAATTTTTACCTTTTGAGTTGAATGATACCCTAACATTACACGCTACATGTGTAACATCGGGATCATCGCTTGCATATTTTGACAAATGTCAAAACGGTTTTTTTGATTACGCATATACTTAACAGGGCAGTTAATATATTTTTTAATGTTTTCTTTTTTTTTCGTCAGCTATTATTTTGCACTTAGTAGAAAACATGTTTCGCAATCTTATTCTTTTTTTAAGGTTTTAAATAAATCTACTTTTATATGTATTTCAACCTCTTATGGAACCCTGATTGTTTTACTTATTTATTTTTTATTTTATGTAGGATGATGCTAAAAATTCGCACGTGATTTTTAAACTCTTAAGACATTGAAAATGTTTCACTGATGTGGGACTGAGAATACATGTTTATTCTGCTAGGCATTTGTAAGTAGTGGGTAACCAAATATTCAACATACATAATACTTTGGTTTTCTTGTGTAACACTTGAAAAATGTCGTTCTTGATATGCTTTGAAATGACTTGGTAGGAATTGTCTCTGTACTGTTTTTATATACATGTGACTTTATATTTTGCATAGGGAAATATGTTTCAATGAAACATGTGACTTTTTTTTTTTTTTTAATTTTTTTGCCACAATTTTTATATCATACATTTTAAGTCAACATTCTGTTGCTCTTTTAAGACTTTAACTCTGATGGTCTGATGAATGCTCACTAGGTAATCGAGTATGCCCAACTTCATCAGATGATTTAGATTCAGCTTCTTGTTTACATATAAAACAATATTTTCTGAAAATATCCTAACGTCCGTGACATAAATTGGCAGTACTTATATCATGGTTTGATTATACCGACAGAATCAGTCAAACAAGAAATGCTCATTAGTAACTTCCGCTTTAATAAAAATAACACCATCTAATTGCATGCAACTTTTGTACTGTCTAGAAAATTAGGTATTTAAAGCCAGTTTATTTATCAGAATCACCTTCAAAACAAAATTGGTCCTCTTGTTGAAAGTGAAAAGAACACCTATTTTCTGTTTAAAACGAACTGAATTTGGTGCGGTGGTAGAGCGCCTAGCACATAACTACTGAATTACACACCTGCAATATTTCATAGGTATCAGGCAAATATTAATTATCATGTTCCAATTAACTTAAACGGTAATTTCGCGTAAATTCGATACACACATGGAAAATTACCGAGAATATAAATGTTTAGGGTATCATAATATTTGACTCTGTTTTCCTTACCAGACTTTAAAATTACGTCAAATAATTTCCGAACATCTAGTATAGAGCTCACAGTTCCCAAAATACACTAGTTAGTAGTTAATCATCTTGGTTTCAAAATGTTGTAGAAATTTTTAAATAATGTGAAACTACCTTAGTTTGCTTCTACTACACTCAAGAGAGCAGATTAACTTAAGTGATGCTATGACTAGGGTTTGCGAGATAGGTCCAAATAGCCTCTAATAGGGGTAGCAGCAATTCAACGTGTTCCTTAATTTCATTTTGAGCTCAAAGTTCTTTGCTGTGTAAGGGGAAATTTCTGCAGTTGGATACGCTTTTGTCTAGTTTTTATATTGGCGCTTATGAATAGAACTAGTTTTTTGGAATTGTCTGGTTATGCACCTGCAGTTCTCTCCTAAGCCCCAGCATAAACTTGACATTTACTGATGCCAGCACTACTAGCACTGGAAATAATCCCTTGCAAACCTTGGTGAATCTCCATCACTTGGATTATAAACATCATTAGAGATGTAGTCATTCAATGTTTTGTTGACTAGTCAAGTACATCACTAGATGGTAGAATCTAAGATCAAGTTCATTTATCTGTAGTTAGTGATGATTGTAGCAAGGCGATATGATGTCATTCGCCTAGGAAGTACCAGAACTAGTGAAATGTGTCTATATGTCTTAACTAACCATTTCAGGTCTTCAGCGGAGAACAAGTGGTACGACCCCTACAGCCTACAACATATTATAGTGTACCAACATAACCGTCAAGATCTACTACAGTCCTCGCGTCGAAATATCCCAGTGGACCTGATACATTTTAACAGGGACAGCTGAAAAATATTCAATCGTATCGTTTTAGTTATTCTCAATAAATTGTTCAGTACCGTATTATATTTCAGGTCTTTGCAGTTTGGAAAGTTAGGCTCACGGCTGAAAGTAGTTAACAACCGTAAAGTTATAATTAGTGACTTTAAAATTACAGCTACTGACAATATTTGCTTCGGTGATAAGATATTAAAAGTTGGCAAATTAACATTTACTGTTAAGGATTGTGAAATTTCAGAAACAGAATTTAAAAAATAGTAGTTAACAGCAGATTATTTGGTAGTGAAGACCTTAAACTTAAATGTTGTTTACAACTGAAAACTTGTCTGGTTGAACTAAAAAATTTCAGTAATGACTACTAATAATGTTAATTTGAACCTAACAATGTGCTAATTAGTCCCAGAAACTTAAAGTTTGCTTTTACAACGAAACATTTTTGAACCTAATCACAGAAAATTGATATATTTGTAGTGATCGGTGGCAGATCAAAATCTTTGTCAATAACTGAACTTTTGCTTTCAGCAGCTTAGCTACTACAAATGCAATGTTTGACCTAAAGGCCCTGTGACATTGTCAAATTTTGGTGTCTTAACTATACTTGGATGTTTTAGTTTGAAAACGAATGTTTAATGATATGTGGTCATTAAACTTTTCGGTCAAGTAAAGTTTGTCAATAGCTTTAAGTGCATTCGGTATCTAAATGATAAATAGATTGATTAGCAGGAAAACTTAGAAAAAAACACTGTCAACTTAATTGTATTATTTAGAAAAATGTACGTGCTCTTAGGCTGTTAGTGAGCAATATTATCTCGAAAATTGAAGATGATGCTTCATTTTCTCTATTTTTATTTGTAGATTAATTTATTTTAATTACAAGTCAAACCTTAGTTTCTGAATACACAGACTTCAAACATTTCAAATATAAATATCATGTCGTTAAAATAAACAGCAGTAATAACTCGTAGATCGATTTCAATTACAGTGAATTGCTCTGTATTAACTTTAAATATACATAATTTACGTTTCAACTCCATGTGGTGCAGGATTGAAGGTTATGATATTTATGTTCACAAAGCGCAAAATTCTTATTGGCTGGATCGCAATTCGCAAATATTGGATGAAAACTATAGTCATCACATTTCCTCCAACAAATGTGGCAACGATAGTGACGTTTTCGTGACAACACTAGCACCAACTTTATTTCAAGCGATTGGAATGAAAGATTTGACAGTGTGACAGGGTCTTAAGTCAAGTGAAAACTCATATACAACAATGTAGTCTAGCATATACTTTTATGGTTGTAAGCAATAAAATTCCAGCATGTGTATGTCATAGTGTCACCACTACAACAGTGAAGACTTAAATAGAGATGGCGGTCTATAGGTTTCTCCCCAGGCCGTCTAATGGTGTGCATAGTTTCGGCCGTTTAACATATCACTGAGAACTGATCAACGTGAGTGCAATTTGCTTGGGAATAGCATTCCAAAAACGCTCATTTGTATCTAGAAATTTCATATCCTCAGGCATTCTTTAATGTAAATTTTCCCGTTGCCAAAAATTATACAAGTGGGTGGAAGGTGGGAGGTTTGTGATCATTTTTAGGCATGAAAATCTTGGTGTGGAATATTTCAAAATAAAATTCATGGGCAGTATTGTTACTTTAACATTACACAGTAAAGTTATAGGATCACCGCTGAATGTCCCATAGAGGCGAGTTTTCGGTGAGAATACGGCACGCCAGTTCAGTGACTTGATCTTAGATCCTAGGAAGAGACGTAAGGCAGCAGCCAACGTAACACTTCAGCAAGATGTACAAGTAGGGAAATGATAAGATCTATTGATGATAGCTGTACTGTCATAGTAAATAGTTTGTGTTAGTCAAAATTTTCATTGTATCTGCAGCAGTTGTCAGCAATAGAATGCAGAATACCTTTCAGTTCTAAAAATGTATCGTATATTCATTGACATTTTATCCCTGACTATTCCTGTTTTTTTATAGTTCTTCCCTCAACCTACACAATAAAATGAGAATTCGTATATAGTTGCGCGATCAGGTGGGTCAGACAGCGGATTTAAAAGAAACTGTCACTGAAACAAACAGAACTGTCTTCTAAGAGAAGAGTGAAGGATAGGCAGAATGAAGACAAAGGATAAATCTAAGAGAATTTCACCACTATGTTTATTTACATACTCGCAAACTAAGACTCTTAACTTGATAAATGTTCCCCCTACGGACCTGCAGGCCGAGCATGGTTCGTGTTTTCTCCCTGTCGTCAGAATGACGCGTCAGTGGAAATACGTTTCGTCAAAGAAGCGAACATGGTTCAGTTTGTTGTCCGTCAAAGCGTTTCAGATGAACGACGTGACCGTCAATACACTGACGCGGTATTTTGGCGTGTCAAGAGCCGACAACGTGCGTATTTAAAATAAATATCGATAGAAACAATGCCATATTCACAGTTTCAAGTGACAAAATAAATTAACTAATATAAAGCCTGCAGACAGTGTAAACAATACGTGCTAAGACAAACTTTGGATGGTGTTATGCATCAAGAGACTAAGCACCAATTTTAAGTTATCAGTAAAACATGCTGCAAGTTTTTCGGATTTGAAGTAGTCTTACAAAAAGTATAATAGTTCTGTAAGTCCAGTACTCATAATCACACGATGTAGGGATAAAATGCTTTTTATAAGACAGTTTCAATGCAGAAAAATATTTTATACCGAACTAGAAATTGCCGCTTGGTCTATTGATGCATAACACCGTCCGTTTACTCTGTACGTACCATAACCTATAACTTGACCAGCCATAACCTACATCTTGCCCATACTGATCGCCAATGGCGAAATAAGTAATACCGTTTGTACTGAATATTTTTTAAGACAAAATCAATTTGTTTTAACTGACGTATATATAGGTAATTATTGGCGCCGTATTATTGTACGCATGTGTTTTGTCTGTAATTTTAACGTGTTAGTATAACCAAACCGAATGAAAGTAATGTGCGGTAGAAAAAAAATTCCGGTATTTTAATATTCATGGCTTGAATCTGTAGTACAAAACGCATAAGACAAAATCATTCTCTGCTGAAAATATTCTGAGAAACCAGTGTTTAAACGCAACGTAGAAACTTTAAAAACATTGCTACCATTCGTGTCGCCAAATAACCTACAATGTTGTACCTTACAGATATCGACTAAGACTATTAAAATATTTGTAATTTAGAGCAGTACGTTATTTATGTTAACACAATGTCTTTTTCCGAGGTGAGGAAACCAATTTTAATTTTGTATCGTGTATAGGGTAAAGGAGACCACAATATATATATATATATATAGGCTATATATATATTCCTCAAATCTAAGGCAATTTTTTATTGACTGGAGAATAGTAATTACTGTCTTCTGTTATTTATTATATATGCTCTGACAGAAAATAATTTTGTCATTATAAACCATACGTAGACTTTAACATTATAAGATAATACTGAAATGTTAAAAATCATGTTAAGCTTTATTTACCATGTTTTATTTTACATCGTTCATATAAACAGCCAAATGAGGATATAAAAAAACGAAGGTCGAGTATTGAGGTTTTTATTACGACAGCAATACTACTATTATAGTGACATATACACTGACTCATGAAATTGATATTAACAGTAAACCTCACACTACTGAAACAGAATATCGCCACTTGACCACAGTTTCTTCCAGTTCTGTTCACACGTGTAACAAATTAAGTCACTTGTGAATAAAAATACATGTTAAGTGTTGTAAATAAAAATACAGGTTAAGACTTACGGGGGCTGGTAGTAAACTTGAAGATAGCTCTCCGTGCCACGTGTTAGAGTAGGCTAAGAGGCGTGGCTAAGGGCCGGGGGCGCGGATCATCACAGTGACGTGTCTAGAGGAAGTCGCAGTGGTGGGGGTGCGAGCCATCTGCCTTGTCCTTCCCCTATCTCATTGTAAGCCAATCTCCCTGAGAGGAAGGGTCTTGCTGATATACGCGACGAGGCGGCTCTCGCCGTCCGTGTAGCGACGCGCGATGGCTTAGGCTTTTTGCCTGGCGGCGCGTGACATGCATTTACTACAAAACTACCGTTGTTTACTTACAAAGAAAAGTTATTTCTTGAATATTTTATTTCGTTAAAAGAATGCCATGGCAATACTAAAAACAATGCATTCTCAATGGGGCATTTGTTCTAAAATAAATAATAATAATAATAACATTTTAGATGACACGCACTATGATCTAATGTTATAGTAAAATTTACGAATAATCTTTCTATGTATAAAAATTGTAGCGTAAATCAAACTATTCCTATAAATATCAGCGTCTTTAGAAAAATAAAACACACTACG
>PNEQ01022279.1:0-11503 GCA_003012365.1 Medauroidea extradentata
CAAGCCGAGCACAGCACGGGTGTCCACCTTTCCACCTACCTCCCTTCTTCCCCCTCCAATACAACACGATTAGGACGAAGACAAAAAGGGGGAAACAGCTTAGATACACATTGCACATGCGAGATTCGAACCCGAGACCTATGGTCCCCGAGTCGCACACTCTGACACTGAGCTACGCTTCTGCTGAGTATCTCTGGTCAATGCACGAAAATAACTCCGTTGCTGCTGTGTGAGCAACGTGGCTGCTGTTCGCTTGTGCCGTCACGTTCAATTTTGTGAGCCACTTTTCGGGCATTTCCAGACGTGTCCGACCTTACGTGTCCTATATCAACGTAATTGTCTCGGCGTCGTCTACATCACCCCGTTGACCTGTAAACTCATTTCAAATACACCCTGTGTGTGTATATATATATATATATTCTTTAAAGGACAGTATTTAAGAAAACCACTTCTGATGTGCGATATAAATAAACTTTGAGTAGTTTTTTATTCCTAGTACTTGTGATTAAAATAATATTATGCGTACGAACAATTAATCTCTTTGTGAACCAGCCTGCTTACAAAATATGATGCAAATGAAATTATTCTATAGTTTTGATTTACACATAGCGTTATCAGATACGATACGTTTCGCTTACATTCAGAAGTTTTGGCTACGTTTGCATTTCCAAGAATTCCAATATTTTTATAAATAATTTCCGAAATAATTTTTGTACGATAACACATAATAGTTATAATTATGTATACACTCTTACGAAAAGTACACGTTGTACTTAATCCGCATTACGTCATGTTTAAAAAGAATTATAAATTATTAAACATATATATATATATATATATATATATATATATATATATATATATTTCAGTGTTTCGACCCATTATGCGTGTGAAATTTTTTCAAACATCATTGTTGTGATGGTCGCTTAGTATATCTCGTGTAAGATTAAAAGTTTTGACAGCGTAGCTTTTAACACTGTTTTTGGTTGTGTAATTGGTGGCATTCCACGATGGTAGGCCGGTTCCATAGCGGCTCCGAGAATAGCTGTTAGCTTGAAAGCAAGCGAGTGTTTCCTGCATAGTGCCATCCTTGGACCGGTTTTAGTGGCAATTAGAGGACATGATAAATAAATAAGCTCTAAACCCTTCTATTTCATTGCTGTATTGCGAGAACCAGTGTAGAAATGCTAAGAAACAGCTGTTCCACAAAACTTTCAGGTCGGCGTGTTAAAAATAATTACTTGTGAAATATTTCTGACAGCACGGAGCTGTAGTTATCATTTTGGAAGGGGAGGGGAATAATTGGCCTAACCAAAGAACTCTTGAAATGGATATGAAAGGATTATATAATGACTGAATTCTCACGAATTCTTTCAATTGAAAGCAACTTGCTTCTTGCATCGTGGCTTATCTGGAAATATAAGGAAAGTGAAATCTAAAAACCCGCAATGGGGATGCAAGTGGGCCTATTTTGTGAAAGTTAAATCGTTAATTCGATCGTTTTTACGTCACGCAGCAGACAGCATGAATTGAATTGTTTGAACATTTCATTTCTTGCGTGTGTTACGCATGTTTCTATGTCCCACCCCGCATCTACACGTGTGGTTTTCACGTGACGGTGCATGGACGAGAACCTTTGATCCCAAGTGTTGAAGGTTTCCGTTCACTATGTGGACGACATTCCGAGAAAACTTGTAGAAAAATAAGTAAATGGCAAGTGTGGCCAATTCCAAGTCGTGACGGGGGTGTGGCCGATGACTCAGAGGCGACGGGAGTTTGATTGATGGTCTTCGGCAGACATTGATTCCAGGAATAGCGGGATTGTAGGAGAAAAGGGGGCGGATGTTTGCCATTGACCCGTGACCTGTGGCAGTAGATTACGCTATTTCTGGCAATGCCGAGGTGCCTCTTTCCCCAGAGTGTAATAGGAACAGTCAGAAGGATAGCAGGTGAATAAAAAAGACTCGAGAGAAGCGGTGTGAAGGTAAATGTCGTGGCTGGAGGTACTGAAGGGAAAGGCAGTGGATGTCCCGGTAGCAGGTCGATGGCCGCGGCTTTTCGTTGAACCGACAATTGGAATTGTAGATTGGCAGGGGAAAGAGGATGATGAAATAGTGCTTGCCACTTCGACCCAGCGTTCAGTATTTCACAAAGATATCCCAGTAATCACTGTGGTATGATGAGAGGCGTAGCAGAACCTTTTTTTTTTTTTTTTTTTGGAGGAGGGCACGTTAAACTTTTTTTAGTAAAACTTAAAATAAAATTTATAAATTTACAAGAACATGCTTGTAAATGTATTAACTACTGTAATAATTCAATATAAAAATTGGCTAGAACTTTAATCTTTACTTAATGGAAATGAAAATAAAAAATTAATTATTTTAAGAAATTTCCACAATTGCACTTTATTTTTGTAGGTAGTACTATGGCTAAGATGAACGCTGGAATTAATTACTAGCCAACCTAGCCAACACATTTCATTTACCTATATGAATTGTCAAATATTTGATAATATTTGAAGATGTTATGAGCATTTCAAACACTGAAAGCCCTGAGGCCCAAAAAAAAAAGTGCATCGTCGTGCCAAAGCGTACCGTATTTAATTTGGAACCAATTTTTACAGTTGTGCATTATGTAGTTATGGTGCTAACAGTGGATGTAGGGACCTGAAAAATTATGATCTTTGAAAGAACTGTGCAATGGGAGTGCATGACTGAATTTATTTGCTTGGACATACTCCATTGGGAAAAGGAGTATGTCCAAGCAAATAAATCCAGTCACCTGAAAAATTCGCGTTTTAATTTGCGTGCTAGCTATAATTCAAACTACTGGAAGTCCATGACACTTTCACAATTCTCATTTGCCACCTTCTGGCAGAAGCTTAACTAATAATGAAGAAGCTGCTAAATGCACACTCAATCATGTGATATTACTGTGTCAGCGAGCAACCGATCAGCAGCTGCTGTCTGATTGATTTTCAGTGAACCCGTGAATTTTTCCCGTCACTTTTTATGAAATACGTATTTTAAGTTCCATGTAAGTGCGATACATGACAATCGCTGTGATCATACTTTATAGGGTATAACACCGTAAATGATTCTTTATATATGAATTATATATATATATATATATATATATATATATATATATATATATATATATATATTTCATGGAGACGAGAAGTTACTTTCGATAGCAAAGGAATGTACGCATTATGCTTATATATATTATATATATACATAAATTGACCAAATATAGATATTGGTTTAAAACATCAGTTATTGTATTAAAAATTCACTCACTTTACACTGAATAGTTTTTGTCAGTACGTATGTAGTTATTTGCCCGATCTTCAACGGCCTTGATCTTTACGCCAGTTTCTAGTCTGTTTCTATGCCTTACGTCCTATTGGCGCATTTGCTGCTCTACCTCGTCGTTATTGGCTGCGTGTCTTTCTGCGTAGTTGTTTGTCACTAGACTGTGCCAATCACAATAAGATTACTACGACACCACACGTCTGTGAAACCCCACAACTTGGAGAGTAAAAATCATACAATTATTGACCGTGAAACAGAGCCTCATATATGCACGTAAGATGAACCACAATGTAGGCTAGTATAAATTTTGTAACGAAAACCCAGCGTCCGTAGCGATCTTGCTATGGTTGCGGATAAAGTCTAGTAGTACTTGTTGTCGATTAATTTTGAGAGAGATGTACAAATATTGTTATGAAATACAATGAGCGCGTGAAACGTTCCAGTGAGTACCATCAAGCTCTTGTTTAATTATAACGGCATATTGGATCTGTTGTACTGGTACTTTTTTTTTCACACGTTACATATTTTACTGTAAAGCAAGTGTCAACTGCTTCTAGGAAGAAAATGCTGCTTATGTATCTTAATAGAATAAATTATATGCGCCCGATGATGCTTACGAGAGAACTGCTACCACCATAAAATGTCACTATCAGTAAACTATTTCAGAAAAATAAACAGCGACAACTCTTAGAGATGTAGATAGGCAACACACATAACTGTGGTTAACATACCGGAGCTGCAGTCAAGGGGCACGAGTTTTCTAAGATGAAAACATTCCCACGAAAATGTTCTGCTGGTAGTCAACAATTTTTTGCAGTTCGTTAATTAGGACTCATTACCACGAAAACACTGGCGTTATGAGAAAACGGCGGAAAGTAAAACATGTTTGCATCTTTTCGCGGCTATCGTTGATATTAATATCTTGGCTTTCTGACCTTGAATTAAATGTGTCTATGGCGGTATTACGTGTTCGGCGTATTTCTAAGGAACGAGTCAACAGTTATGGCCATTGGAATAAAAGAGACCCGTTTAGATAAGCTTCAAATGGTGTTTTGAATTATGTGTGTGAGTGAGCGAGAATATTTTGGTCAGCGAGATTTTCAGCGCGGGTGAGACTTAGTGGTGAGTGGAGCAGCGCCGGAATGATGATGTGAGGGAAACGGGAGTTGAAGATTGACGGACTGACAACTGTTGCGGTAGTACTTTGCATTAAAAGGGATGCGTTGTGTTGATCAGTTGGCCAAGGTTTAAGGGAAATACTTCTGTCATTTGAAAATGTCAAAATGGAGACCAGAAACATTAACTTCTCAGAAGTAAATATTTAAGTTGGGAATAATACTGAATGTATGCTTGATAAAGCTATTAGTAATTGGTAGAAGTATGTTAAATAAAGATAACTAGGGACGAGCTGGGTTCCAGACTAACCAAAGTAAACGTTGTAGAGCACATATTGAGAATTGTTGGAGGTTGTATGTGGGAAAGTAACGGGGGAAAGTGATGCGGGGAAATTTTGGTCGGCGTGTAAGAGCGAGATCTTCGCTGCTGGTACGCGTTGTATCTATTGAGTATAGAGTAGCGGAGGAATGAACGGGCTGCGGGGACGGAAGTACCCTGAAGAAACCTTCGGTCGACATCGTCTGTCATGTTTCTCACGTGCGGAAATCCGGAAAGACCTCCCCGGGAATCGAACCCAGAGCACCGTGGTGTGGGAGGCGAGTTTTCTTATCACGCGCAGCCGTGGCTCTGCGTACAAATGGTTGTCCTGAAGTTGAGAAGCAATTATGGTTAAGATTAATTTTACTGCATGTTGGGAATAAAATGTGTTTCTTATGGGACAGTTTGATACAGGGAACATTTCGGCCGTTAGTTTCGCTACAAACGTTAACGGACCTAATAAAATAAGAAACCGTAGTAAAGAGAGACGTCATTTAATGTAACTATGAAGAGAAAAACAAGCCAATTTTGGCTTTCAGTTTATCAACTTCATGTAACTTAAAGTTTAGGGAAGCTTTCTTATTTGTCAGTTTACACCTCTTACTGATACGAGTGTTCAAGCTGCAGAAATTTTTCCTGTGCCTAACTTTTAACATTGATTTTTCGAACCTGTTGTAGAAATAACCTTAGACATGGTTTATATTTTGGCAAAGTTTCGTGCTTGTATTCACCAATTGAAGGAATCGTGGAAACTTCAATTGCGCAAAAAAAAAAAAATAATTGTTCGCATAGGCAAGGTTATTTTAAAACTGTTACTTTATCTCGAAAGCTTAAACTTCTATACAAATGAGACATTTTCGACTGCTTTCTTGTGTTTTTTCCGTCTTGATATGTGTTTCGCTTGACGGCTGTCCGGACAATTGCAAGCTCTGCGCCAAGACCGCAGCGCGGTATGCACAGCTTCGGGTGTTAAAAAATTATTCCTATTCGAAAAATGCTCAACGCGCACAAGTGGTAACTGCCTTGGAATAGCATTCAAATAACTAACATTTGTGTATGCCCATCTCAAGTTCGCCGCTTCTCATTAAAGCATTTTTTCTAGCTGCAGTCTTTTCTAGGTATAAAAATACTGCTGCAAGTGCTTTTAAAAGATATAGGTAGGGCTAGGAAGAATTCGCGAGTTCAATGACTTGCATGCTAGAATTCAATGCCCTATGCATACTCCCCGTCTATTCGTTCAATGCGAATGAATGGCAGGTAATGGACAAATGGTAGGACTTCGGTATACACAGGATAATGGATTCTAGCATGTTGGTCGTTGAACTCGCGAAATATTCCTAGCCCTAGGTAAAGGCGTGTAAAATACGCCTTTATGTTTATATTGCGTCATAAAATGATAGGGTTATCACTGAACGTATCATATAGGCGAGTTATCGGCGAGAAGATACACATCAATTCAAATGACTTCCACCTAGACGTAGGTGGATGCTGATGCGCATTGTCTCGTCCTGACTGCTTCCGTACTTCTGGGCCTGGAACGCGCAAAATACTTTCATCCAGCGGCCACCTTAAGGCCTCGCTTTTTAGTTTTGCAGTGGTTCCGAAAATATTTTTTAACGCAAATTAATACACATATCAAAAATTCATTCGGGCAGTTTTAACACTTATATATCATAGTTTGTATCTGAATTTTTCTGTTGCAATACACCAAACGGATTTTTAGATTTTTGCCCCTGAAATATCACATATTTTGTTGTCAAAATTAAGCAAAATATTTTTTTTTTGCAATCGAACGGTACATTATAAAAAAAACGCTCTTATGTGTCGTATGACTGTACACAGTCTGTAATTTTTTCAAAGCATTTGGTAAAAAAAAATATTCGAGTTATTTGCAATTGTTCGAAATAAATTAAAGATCATCGCCTTAAGACGCTGCTAACTCTGGACCCCTAGTGCGAGCAAGGTATGGGTTTTATTAGTTAAATTATATAAGGTGGCGTTTAGTCACATTTGACAATAGCTCTTTCAGAAAAAAAAAACATTTTCTGCATTGAAGAGGACAATAAAACACACGGGGGAAAAATTATGAATACTAGTTTTTTTTTTTTGTGTTTTTAGAATGAAAAACTTCACTTGTTAGTAGTTTACAGGTAAATTGAGCAAAATAAAACAGTCTTAAAGACCCTGTAGCCGCGTCGAGATGATCAAAAAAGTCAGTGTTGGTATAGTGTAGGTTCGAGAAGATTGTGAGGCACATCTAATATAATTTAACAAGTAATTCCCTATATTTGCTCCTGCGTGGGTTCTGAGGGAGGCAGTGAGCTTAAGGATGTTTAAGTATGGAAAAATAGTAATATTTGTATGAAATGGTGTTAGTTTTGTAGACGTTACGTACGAGTATATTTTACTTTTACAAAACAATTTAGCTCAGCCAGTATTACCTTAATGGCATTTCAAAGTAAAAATTTGCGCCGTTTTTCGTTCTTATTAGCCGCAAAACCAATACACATGACAAAAAAAATTGAATCTGCACGTCACGGCGCATATAAAACCCATTAGGAAATATTTTGTGTAATGGATTTGATATAGGCCTACATCAAGCAGTAGGCCGTGATAGGTAGTTTTAACGTGATTTTTTTTTTAATTTCATTATGTTTGTAGACTTTTGCAGGTTAAAAAAAAAAAACGAAAAAGTTGAAATGCTATTATGGGAAAAAATGGATTCGCTTCTTTTTTTTCCGTAAGATGAAAATGTAGTCCCAAGTAACGTATATAAAACTAACGCTATTTCGTACATATATATATATATATATAAAATTACGATTTTATGCCACTTGGAACACCCTCCGTGATGAAGGTCCTGAGTAAAGTCGCGATGGGCCGGGCGGAACAATCGCCAATGCGGTGTCGACACGTTAGCGTGCTGCCTTAGCGATCACGGCCACGGAGAAAATTACTGTAATAACTTCGCCCTTGGTCAGAACACCAATGCTGATCATTACGTCTTCTGTTTGAAACAGTGAACATGCAAGTCGTCTACTTCTAATTTCGGCTAACATTAGGCAATACATTTTTTTTTTTTTTTCGTAGCAGTACATTTGTAAATTTGAGTGCCGTGTGGTTTGGGTGCATATTTTTCATATTCTTGTGTATGATGCACCAAATTTTGCCCTGCCTTTAAGAGGACTGTATACCGGCTGTAGAAAGTGTATGAACGGAGTTGCAGTGAGCTATGCCTATTTTTTGTATTATAAAATATACATAAAATACGTTTATATACAAAACTAACACACAGTGCACACAAATGTAGCACGTATCAGAAAAAATTGTTTTTATGACCCTCAAAATAGCTAAAAATCGGTTTTCAGTCTGCTTAAAAAAATTATACGGATTTCTAATAAATAAAACTGTAATCTTGCGTTGGCACAACATACTATCCACAGATAAACTTATTGGGTTACTACTTAAAGTCACGTATAAAAACACTATGATGAAACACTGTACGTTAGTTTAGTCCAATGCATGTAGACATGCAGAAAGTATGCAGTTCTCGTTGAGCGTGGCAGTGTGGCCCTTATCGTTTCCATATTCCCTTGTCCAAAACGTGGAAAATTACTTCAACTGGGCCTACATAAGCCTCTTAATATCAGTTATTCTGTGTAACTGCAATTTTCTTGTATGTATTGCTGTGCATATTTTGGAAAGACAGAAAAGTACGTCTATACATCGTGTTTATTAGGACAGTCGCTAACTTTTGATGGTAACTGAATTTTAAGGGTCGTCTACTTAAATATTTTGCACCCGTGTGAGGACGCGGCTACAAGTCAGAATCGAATACATGTCTCCATTATATTTTGGTTTGTATCCAGTGACTATCGACGTTGCAAGTGTTTCGCAATAATGTTTATAGTATGCAAGCTATTTTGAAAGTACCATTTCGTTATCCTCTTAAGTGCATTTTCTTTTGTAGGTAAACATCTGGGACACGTTTAATAATTTCGCCCAAAAATATTTTCTCCTGACACACTTCAGGTTATGTACCACCTTAAGAGGCCTCCCTACCTGCCCTACAAATGTGTTGCAGCGAGTTATGACTCTCTTTTTGACGAAACTATTTAACGCACATTATATATGTACATCTACGAGAAGAACACACACTTCAAACTATGTCGCTATAGTTTTAACAATTCTGCACGTTTATTAAATACATTGTTTTCAGGTCCCTCAAAACAAATTAAAATTGGCTTTTCCAGACTGCCGTATCCGGAAAAATTAACAGTCGAATACGAAAAACACAACTAGAGAAACAAGCGGTAGACTTTAAACTACGCTGTCCCTAAATAAAATATTGTTGTCACCGCTTAAAGTCCTATAGGGAAAATGATAATAGTAAAGCTCTGCAAGCCAGCTGAGTGGCGATAATACATTACGTACGTGGGCTAGAGACAGCCTTACCGCTCCTGCCTCTCACAAACGCAGCAAATCTAGGGAGGTCTCTTAAGGGAGTGGTTTACCTCAAATTCCAACGTCTTTTATTATTTTTATATTTGTACCAGGATTTTTTTTCTTATTTTAGACATAAATTGTGACTAAATCTTCCTCTTAGAAAATGTTTGTATCTATTATAGTTTTTGCGTAGTAAGTCGTAAACGTCAAAATTTTCACTTTACGGTTTTATGCACGCTACTAAAACCAACTGATATACCTAACCGAAAAAATTCACAGTGTATAACAATGTTGTAGGCTGTGGTTTGACACATGTAAAAGCAAATATATATATATAGTTTTGTATTTTTTTTTTTCAAATTGTTGAAATTTTTAAATTTTAATTTCAAATTTCAGCATTTATATATGTCAAATCATAGCCTACAACATTGTTCTACAATGCAAATTTTGACGTTTACGACTCATTACACAAAAACTATAAGAGATACGAAAATTTCCTAAGAGGAAGATTTAATCACAATTTGTGTCTAAAATAATAAAAAAAATCTGGTACAAATATAAAAATAAATAAAGACGTTGAAAAACTAAGGTGAACCGCGCCCTTATTGTAGCAGTACGGAACCAGTACTTTTAGACTGAAACCGGCCGTGACTTGTATTTAGGAATGTTCCCGGTGCTCACCGGAAGTGATTTCGAATCTACTGAATCCTCCTGAATACGATCTCATTGGGTTGTCACTGTTATCTCGCACGATGGAAACATAATAATAGTAATACAATTTTGTCATTCGGGCAAATTTGCAATAGACAAAGCCGTAACATAAAGTACACAGATTTGACACAAATGTAGTGAACAATTTCACCTACAGTACAATGTCATAACTTACCAACTTCTCGAATAGAATTTCACGATTATGTTGTAACCAGTATTGTCAGAACCATATTCTCCCTACCTAAGGTAGTGCAGAATTCATAATATATCGACCCGTCCAACTGAGAACATCGCAACTGTTATTTTCGTCATTTTTGTATTGTTCATCCTATCCGTCAATACTTTTACAGCTCGTTGTAGATTCTTCTTTATTATTTTCCCATGTATGTGAATTATTGCATAATATACAGTCCATAATATGAAAGACTGAGCATTAATTTGATAATACAATTTTTTTTTAAACCTTTAAATTATTGCAGAGGTTTATATACAGTAATTTCACGCCATTTTTAATTGATATCAACTGCCACGAAAATTTTCTAAAACTATCATGTTTAATTCATTTTGTGTATGAAAATTGTTTACTTTAAAATGTGTTTTATTATTTTTCATTGTATCTTATTATAATTTGTCAGACGATATTTTTTTATTTTTTATTTTAGAAAAAATTTTTTACCCAAAGAATTAATCTTTGAGTTCGCCTAATCAACGACTGTATTGTAAAGCATGTTTAAATGTTTTTTGTGAAGGCGTGTATTTTAAAGAGCTCAGTGGGAGATCTGGTCGAAACGTAACGTTTATACAAGACGTCGAAACGAAATTTTTACGAACAATTGGCGTTTTATTTCTTATTGTGCTTGTTTAAATTTTTATATAGCACCCATCCCTCAATGAAGGGGGGGGGGTCCGGGAGTCCTCCCTCGTGAAAATTTGTATTTTTAAGGTGCAAAATTGTGCTATTTAAGCAGTTCGAGGGGGGGGGGGTCCTTGCTAATGAAAATTGTGATTTTCTAGGTGCAAATAATGCTTTTTAAACAGTTTGTATTATGTAATTTGGGGGGGGGGGGGTTCTGGACCTCATGGACCCACCTTCTGGCTACGTCCCTGCTGCCGGTATGTAGATATCTGGAGCGGCGATCAAAGGAATTGGTTTAATCGGGGTTCCGTTGAGAACGGCCTCATATCGTTGCACGGACGTGTTTCAGAGCTTGGCGGCCTTGTTTTCCTCCGCGAGCGGCGTGAGTTGGCAGCCCTGCGCGTTCTCTAAATAGCAACTTGTTTAGCAAACAGTGGAGCAGCGGCGGTCTAGTGCGTCGCGAGATACAGCCGAGAGCGGGTCGTGTCGCAATCCGTCGTTGCCGAGAAGTGTTTTTGTGCTCTGTTTGTCGGTTTGCAAGTGACGTTTTGCGATGATAGACTTCGTTTCGTCTTTGTATTGAAACAACTACTTGGATTTCCCGTATTTGAAACAAGGTAATGTCTGCCGATCATCTGGAAAAAAAACCTGTTTATATTTTGTATCAAGCTGTAATTTTATCTTGTAGTAGCATGTTAGAAACGTTGACTTTTCTTGTGCTGCTTTCGGGAACGATTAG
>PNEQ01022280.1:0-17420 GCA_003012365.1 Medauroidea extradentata
TTTAGCTTTTATGCGAGTACAGCAGAACGAGCCGAAGTCGTCTTGCTTGCACTGATAGGCACATATTTAACCACCAATAAAAGTTATTTCATATGTAAATGACCGGTTGTTACTATTATGATCACACGAAGTATCTATTCAAGTTTATTTCCAGAGTGATCCGATCAGCTTGCACCTCGTAGTTTCTTTAAAAATCGCCATTGACGTGAAAAGAAGCACGGATTTGTACACATTTAAATGGCCATTCCGAGCTATCTGGGTACAGAGTGACGTCACAAGATTAGAGTGAGAAAGAGATAAAATGCGCACAGGCACACCATTATATGTACATCGTGCCCTAAACGCAAAATTGCTGTCATTGGACAGTAGCGCATGACGTAGCTCGGAGACCCGAACACGGCGGCATTTCGAATTGTACGTGTTTTAAAATGCTGCATTTCATAAAATACTTAATTGTGTTAGTCATTCTAACGATATATCTAAATTGTGTCAGTGGTAAAGTATGCAGTATATGTGTTTGTTTTACTCTTTTGCTTTGATATTTTGCATACAAAACATACATTATTTAAATAAATCTTGGTAAACTGTAGGTTATAGTAGGTTAAGGGATGTGCTTCGTATCATACAAATGGTGAGTTTTAAAGCCGTTTTATACTTTATGCGCCTACACGGAGTTATGTTGTGTTAGGCTATAGTATTCATTTTTAAAATAAAAACTGCTATGACAGTGTCAATACGAAGTTAATGCTGATTTTGCCGATAAACACAATTGGCTGCAGGACATTCCACATTCGGAAGGTTACAAGTATTTTACGCCTTTGAACTTCCAGGTGATTGTCAACATTGGACAATGTAATACAAAGGTGTATTTTTCAACAGTTTTTTTTATTTTCAAATATTTCGTCTAGTGTTTACCCGAGTCCCGACTCAAAGCAGTATCATACAAAGATATTTCAAATTTCGCTTGGTTGCTTTGTGTTCCGAGCAATGAAAATTGCCCTGGCATTGGTTTTCTAGATGCTTTAATTTATTCTTTGTTTTTCAATGTTCGGAGGAAATAAAAAATTCAGTGAAGGGGAAGAAGGTTAAAGAGTGTAATGTAAGCACATCTCTCAGGACTATTTTTTTGGTAAATTCTCTAAAGCCATATGCTAAAATATCTATCTTAACGATACTGGCAGTTCATCGTCAGCACTTCAAAATTCTCGTAATTTACCTAATAAGTTGAGTATTTCCACTATCACAGTCCAACACACTGAAATTGTTATTAGGTACTGAAATTTAAAAAAATATATATGTATATAATTTTAAATATTGACACACAGTAGGCCTACCTATTTAACAAATTCCTAAACCATCCAGAATTCCTCTCTGTCATCATATTATGCTACATTGTGACTTACTTCTCCATCCTTGTCCACACATTTTGGACCATCGCATGGTTGTCCCTTCTATACAGTCAGTCAGCCTTACCTTCAACTTACCCCACCCTGTTCATGTCCTTTATAAAGGGCCACCTCATTTCCTTCAGCATCAGAGATATCCTGACATTAGCTTCTCCTCTTTGACTTGTCACTGAAATCTCAACCTAACCTTTACCCATTTTGCTGCCTTTCTCTGCACCCTCACAACAACTTCCATGTGTGGGTCCCATACTGCAGTAGCATATTCCATCACTGACCTAACCATAGTGCCATATACCTTCTCCTTCACCTCAGGGCTGACTCCCTTTAGAACCCTTCTTGGAACACCCAGGGCCTATTTCCCCTTAGAACCTACTCTGTACACTTATTTTGTCCACCAAAGATGTTTTGCAACACCATCGTAAGGTATTTTCCCCCTGAGGCAACCCTGCGTCTTGTTCTTCCCATTTAAAACCTTCCTCACACTTTTCTTTATCTTCGTAAATCGTACTGCTTTGTCTTTTTCACATTAACCATCATTTTACTTCTGACAGGTTTATCTCTTTACCTGCTCATTACTCTCCTGCAACTTTTCTGTCCTACCGGCCTTTTCATGTAAGACACAATCATCTTCAAACAGCATTAATTTGCTACCCACACCCACCTCCCTGTTGTTTACCGTAACTGAAATCAGCAGGGGGGCCATTACACCTCCCTGTGGAAGCCCATATGTTACCCTTCCTTCATGTGAAAAAAACATCCTCTACTTTCACCCTCTTTCTCCATTCTCACAATAAATCACTGATTACACCTCACCACCTTCATGTTCTCAAGGACAAGCAGTACTGAGGGTATTGCACACCTTTGCTAAACAATAATGAAATAATAGCCAAAAATAATTACGTATCCACAAAAACCTGGATAGAATTGCCTAACATGTTAATGTATGAAAAGTGCAAGCTTTTGAAAAGAGATAATGCTAAAGAAATGCATCATATTGCAAACAGTCAATTCACAAAGATTAAAAAAAATATTCTTCTGTCCGTGCGCATGAGAATGTGCGTGCATATAGCATTTTTCAGGAAACTAATTTGCTAGGTTTGACTCAACAACTGCCTTTCTATACACCTGCAAACTCCTACAAGTCTTTTAATAAGCTAGCTTAAACACAAACTTTCAACATGCAAACTAGAAAATGGTACTTAAAATGACAGCTGTTGGAGAGGAGCTTGGTGTTGTATTCATAAGAAAAATTTGATACACAATTCTGTTTGATTGAGAGGAGTCACTAATAAGATTTTGTCTGCAAGTCCAGAGTTTGTGCACTTACAGTGAAACCTCATTATAAAGAGTATACCTACATACCACCACCTTCACTCAAACAATAACATGTATGTGTGATATCTCTCTTCAATACAAGTAAATTGTCTGAATACAACACAAATATTCCCTAAAAAGTTTTTGCGGCAATTCACAGCAAGTTGTTATGTAGAGATTCCAACGTACCTGTACCTTCGTAAATAATTGTTCTGGAAATATAGCATAGTTTGTAATACACATCCTAGCATCTGCTATGGAATGCAATATTATTTTACTGTTGTAAATATAATTTGTTATCTATTGGGCTACAACAACCACAATCACAACCTAGAAGAGTGCAAGCTCTGGAATCAACTATTTCTCATTCACCACTTACCTCATGGCATTAAGTTCAGGGCTCTGTACTCTCAACTAGCATATATCTTCCCCTTGAGAACTTCTTTTTAACAAAACTACATTTTTCTGGTCAAATTATAACAACTATAATCCCTGAATTTTATTGATATATAACTTATATTTGAACTGTAATTTGTTGACTTCTATAGGCAATTAAGATTGTGGATTTTATTGTGCTTTACATTGGTGTTTATCAGCTTAGCAAAAACAAAATTTCTGAGTTTAAATATGTGAGAAACTCTTACAATGTTTTACAAAAAAAATTGGTCTCCTGAAAATACATCTAAAATAAAAATGTTTGAAAATTCAGTAGAACTTGTAATAATTTGCAGGAACAGTGTGTTCTTATCACAAAATATTTTGACACAGCAAGCCTCTTCACTCAGCTATGAACATCAATCATGACTACAACAGGGACAGAATGCAAACCCAGTAACCCAAAAACATGCAAGACCTTGAAATGAAATTTGCAACAGACTCATTTTTTTTTTCGTTCAACACAGAAAATAATGTGGGTAATGTTTCAACAGGTAGGGTCTAAAAGTATGGACATCATTTGATAACACAAATATGTGAATATTTTTACACAACTGTCTGTACTACAAGAGTACATATATAAACATAAACAGGGAAATAACTGCATCAGACAATCTTACGTTCTGTTGTCACACTTTGGATTGAATTAATTAAAGCAGTAAAACTAATTGAAAAAGTTTACCAAATTTACATAATCAATTTAATGACGTGAAACAATACCATGCAGGACATCTACGATTCATAACAGCCTTTAAAAAAGAATCTTGGTAATAACCAAAATATAGTTTTACGAGCAGTTATGGAATTTGACTAGACAGGTAAAAAAAAAAATCTTGTTTAAGGATGAACCTATATTTTACGTTGTAATTATGAGAAGTACACTATCAGTTTAATGCCCTAAAAAAATTAAAATAAATTATTAAAAAATAAGTCCATAAATAAATATCACAAAAAACAAGTACACTTGTCCCAGTACTTTATTTTTATTTAGTTATAAGTTATGTACAATAATTAAGTTAAAAAAAATATCCATGATTTCATTGTACGTGTCTCTCTTTAGTTACCGTACACCATCATGTAACACTATTCAGTAATGTTAGACCATTTAATGGAGCTGCATTAGACTGATATTGCTTGCGACTAAAGTAGTTTCATACACACAGACACATCACACAAGCAGCATGTCATATCAACAGCAAATGTAACGCTGACAAAAACTATAGAACAAAGTGCAATCCTAAAAACACATTAACACAGTCATTACAGTAGGTTTACTAGCATGGAGGCTCCAATTTTATTGAACACAACACTATCTTTCAGAAAACGAAAAAATCCCATCATTTAATTTTATGCAAAGAAATTAATGAATTGAGGTGAATTGCAAAAACAATTTTTAATTATTTTTAAAACTGATATTTACAGTTCTAACAATTCCCCTAACATATTTTTCAATAAACCATACCAAGTAGACCTAGAGTGTAAATCTGACACAAAATCCAGTACGCCATATTCAAACATGACTAAGAAACCTGATTATGTATTTGAAGTACGTTTCATTTCTTGAATACGACAACAAAAGTATATTCTCATCCCTGCAAACCCATAAATGAGAATGAAAATGACAAGTGGATCAACAATATGCATTCTTTCAAAAATAAAATATGTGATCGTAAAAATTTCTGTCATTCATTGCTTCCACATGTTAAGACACAAACCACTAGGGCCTATACAAAAAAAAAATGCAGCACAACATCTAACATATAATTTTCCAATTTTTAACATCTGTGTACAACTATCAGTATAAGAATTTTTAACATAAATGCAGCTACACTATCACCATTTTAGATGCTGTTAAACATGACCTAATATTGAATTTGCACACCCTTCATTGCAATGTGTTGGTGTCCCAGGTTAAAAACTTGACACTTTCTCTGAGCTGGTGTAATTATTGTCATTTCATTGTCCAACAATTACTTCATCACATTTCTGGACAACTGAAGTTTTTCCTACCAGGTTAGGATTTGCTGTTATTTTATTTATTTAGCTTATAGCACATAAAATTAAATAAATAAAATAAATAAATAACCGACACAACAATTAGTTCATCTGATGATGGGGGGGGGGAGGGAAGAAAGTAATAGCTCTGAATCAAGTTGATTCAGCACTTGGATTGCATATTGCGTAATTACATTATACAGAAGAATTGTCTATGTAGGCACTCTTGTAAGTGAGGTGATGCATGGTCTGGAAGGCTCATGTAGCATTCCCCACTTGTGTAACGTAACACCACGTCTTCTGTTGCCGGTACTGATCCAGGTTCTATGTGGAGTGTTGAATCCATGAGGCAGAATGTTAGATTCAATCAATAAATACGATGTTGGATTTACTGTGTTATGTAGTGAGGAAATTGCATTTTTCTCAAGTACCTGAAACAATACTCACAATAATAAATCACAGGAAAACAAAAATAAGTTGTGTAACTTATGCCTACAAATATTCAGTCAGTCTCATATAACATTTTCCATATTTTGACAGTTCACTTCAGAGAAGTGTGTGTGTAAATAGGCTTACAGAGACATTGCTTTTCCAGGTAGCCAGGTAGGTTTAAATCTCCAAATGATGGAACTACCAGGCAAACTTCTCAGAACAGAAATGTCAAAATATGGAAAGTTACACGAGAGATACTATAAAACATTTAAAGGCAGATTCACAAACACCATTTAAGTAAGTCTATGTACGAAACTTAAGGGTGCGGCCTACCACATTTTTCATTACCATTTTTTTATTTTTTATTTATACAAGATTTTTTTTTCTTATTTTAGACACAAAATGTAACTACATTTGGCTCTCATGAAATTTCTTTCTCTCTCATAGTTTTCACGTAATGGCTTGTTAAAGTAATGTTTTGCATGTTTCCGTTTTAACGACTACACTAAAACCAACTGATATACCAAACTCAAAAAAAAAAATCACAGTTGATAAAGACATTACAGGCTACAATGTCATGCTCATAAAAATAAAGAATAAAATTTATTTGTATTTTAAAAAACGCTGAAACTGAAAATAAAAATTTTAAAAATTCAATAATTTTTACTATTTATTTTTATGAGCATGACATTGTAGCCTGCAATGTTTTTATCCACTGTTACTTTTTTTTAGTTTGGTATGTCGTCAGTTGGTTTTAGTGTAGTCCTTAAAATGGAAACATGCAAAATATGACTTTAACAAGTCATTGCACGAAAAGTATGAGATAAAAAAGTTTCATAAGAGCTAAATTTTGTCATATTTTGTGTCTAAAAGAAGAAAAAAAAAATATCTGGTACAAATAAAAAATTTTAAAATGGTGTCGACAATTGCGGTAGACCGCGTTAAGAAGAGTCCTTGACTGGCACGTAGATGGTGTTGCAGCATGTCATGCGTATTTTTTTTTTACGCAAAGCTATTGAACTTATTCATATTATATTCAACTATGGAAAGAACACACACAGAAACCATTATTCTATGTTTTCAAATATTTAGTACTGTACACTTGTTAGAAACATGATTTTTGGGCCTCTCAAAATGGAAAAAACAGGTATTTCAGTCTGCTGTAACTCCGAAATTATTATCTGAATTCGTGAAGTACAAAGCAAGTGGCATGCGTTGGTTTTTATTTCATACTATTAAAAAATAAAATGTTGTTGTCACGGCTTAAAGTCCTGTAGGAAAGACTACAACAAAAACCTTGCGCGCCAATTTGGCGTGCTGCAAATAGAGGCTACATCCTTCTCGTCAAGCGTTGGACACTGGCTCTTATCGCTAGGCTGTTCCCACGTGTCAAAGGTGGAAATTAGACACAGGCGAAGACTCCTCTTAAGAGTAAAAACACTGACTGTGCATTCAGGTATTCACATCCCCATGTAATGTAGCGTGTGTATGTACATTGAACAACTTCTGCAACATATTCTGTGTTAAGCTGTGAATCCAATTTTAATTGGTTATAAGAGCCCAATACTCAATGCAATTTTAATTGTGTTTATTAAATCACTTCTAGTTTTGTCAAAAATTGCACTATTTGTTTCGATGCGATCTATTATTAATGTGCCATTATTTAGTGCCAAAATGTTTCTATAGCAAAAACATATTTTGTGCACATCCCTAGATTATATATCACGAATACAAATATGTATGTGAACATCACACACTCAGAATTAAGTTAAGAGTAGTTGGGAATCTGCCTTAATATTTGAAAGTACAGTACCATACCTAATATTATTTTTCAATTTCTATAGTTTTTTTATTTTTATTTATTTATGTAAACAATTTTCCATGAGTAGTGTTGCTCTTAGATGGAAATGGTACAAAATACATTATTTTGGCGGTTTTACTTATAAGTATGTATTACAATTAATAAGGTGATTTATACACTTATTTACAAAGACATGCAGAAATGCACATAGGCTTACTCGAGCACAAATTGTTCAAGCACTTGGCACATTTTCAAGATATACACAGGCATCACAATAATTTTAGTCACTTAAATACAACAACAGGAGATATTAGTTCTCTGAAATAACACTATAACTTTCAATAATGAGTGAAAACATAGTAATGAATTTACTTAGTGAGATAGAGTTTCAGAGCGTATTCTCTATTACTGCCTTTACAGTAAAATAGTAGGCAGGATAAACTACAACATAAGACAACATGGTAAGGAACCGGAGTGAAACTCACTAAGGAAAGGAGAAGCGTGGGAAGGCCGGCCAGGATGTACAAGATGGTGAATGGATGGGAGGATGAGATGCAAGGTAAGTTAGGCCGCCTATTAACTATGGCAGAGTAGCCTATGGAGGAAGAACGAATATTAGTGAGAATATTCATACCTTGAGGAACATAACAGTGGTGACAGTCTGTGCTTAGGAGTTTGGTAAATGGGTGAAATTTACTTCTGGCTGGAAGAGTTGGTGAAGGCAAAGAACATTGGAATGTTTAGAAGGGGCTTGGTAAGTGTTTGAGTAAGCAGTTACAGTTTGCCATCCGGAGGGTGCTAAACTGCAAGTGAATTACTATCATTATGCTATAATTACTAAAAGCTAAAAACAAACTGCCTACACATTTACTACTTAGAGTTATTAGATAAGTAACTATAAAGGCCATTCATTGAAGGGAAGGGGGAAATGAGCAATTATATTTAAATAAAGTAGGTAATAATCTTATAGGTCCACTGAATAATAGGCAATAATTATCATTCAGGTTTGGTAAACAATATTTGACAGTGCATGTATTCTAGAATGACAAAACCTGTGTTTGGATTTATTTATCTTATGTGTGTAAAAAATATTCTGTTTGTAATCAGGTAAGGTTACACTTAAGTTTCAGAGATCAACAATCACACAATCACATTACATGTTGATTATACAGTTTACAATTATGACTAAATTTACAGTAATAAAATTCGCAACTCCAGTACCACTAGACTCCTGAAACCGTTACTGGATGCAATGGAACTGCCAAATTAAGTAAATGGGCTAAAGGTCAATAAAATTTGCCAAACTACGCACTGCTACATAACAAATTTCCATTATGCAATTGTAAATTCCAAGTTCTGTTCTGAATATAATAATAATACGTAATTTCATTCTTGCAGATAGACTGTCGCCTGGCAAGTCTACATCTCTCATTCACTCTCTCTCTCTCCAGACCCTCCTGAACAACCTAACTCTCTCAACCCACACCAGTTTCTCTCTCGGCACGTTCCACTCCCTCACCTACCTCACCATTGACTGCCTATCCCTCTGCCATCCTCCAAGCTCTCTGGATCTTCTCCCCCTGTAGTCATTCCTGAATAACTGGGGACCTAACTCCCCTGTCCATCCCCCTCTTTTCACCACCTTGAACAACATAACAAGCCTCTACACTCTTTCCAACCCATTTCTTTCATCATCACTGATGGCCTGTAGTTTCCCTCATCCTCATATTCTCGTCCTTGCCTTATCCACCTACCCTAGCCACCCTCCGCTGAACCCTCTCCAGCTCCTGTGCCTATCCTTCCTTGTAAGGATCCCGCTCTACAATTATGTAGTCCAGCACTGGACGCACCTTTGAGATGTATGTATGCTTTCTCCTTTAGCCCACCACTGATTCTATTCAGGACACTTCCTAGCATTCCCAGGGCCCTTCTTCCTTTAGAAACCATTCTTTATACCTGTACTTTCCACCCTCTGTCTTCCTGTAACACTACTCCTACGTACTCCCTTATGGAAAAAGCTTATATCTGAATTTGGCCAGATCTGAGACTGATCTGTACCAGGTATAAATTAGTGTACATTTGCCTATCCCTGATGCCAGATCTGGCCCAGTTACAATTTTTTTTATATGGGCTTGTACTGTCACCTCCCATACCTACTTCATACTCACTCTATTTGTACACAAGCCTGCCCTTTATCCTCTAGTGAATCACACCACCTTTGTCATCTTGACATTATGCCTAATTTTATTATTTTCTGTGCATTACTCAGTCAATGTCTGCATGCAAACTGATTCCCTCATCTATCTCCGAATACACACAATCATCCATCTAGGCCTACAACCTTACTACCTTACAACTCACTTCCTATCCCATGCCATTTGAGTAAGACATTTGACTGTTATAAATGTTACAGTATAAACAAAACCCATCACTGCATATTTATCAAATCGGAATTAAAATTTAATGTGTACTGATGACATCTAGCAGAACCAAAGCAAAGTCGTTTTATACTTACAAGACGACTACTTCGCTCTCATAAGCTGGTTTGGACAGTTACTTAGATACGTTTACATCGTACAACAAAATGAACCTAACTTTTTCGTTTGTATTCTTGACAGTACGTTTATGAGGTCGTTTCGTAGTCGTTCTCTGCAACAAAGGAACCAGCACGTTGATACTTTTTGTCCTGCCAACGATGTACCCTATTTTCATCCTCTTGTAAGTTGTAATACTGAATGTGTGGAATATCCGTATTTACTTCAATCTTCTGTAAATATTTTAAACACACAGAAACATTACCTACAAACTGTTCAAAGCAATTTACTTCGAATAAAATAAAAACTTTCAACACAGCTACGTGCGAAACCAATACATTTGATACAGTTGTTTACAATTCACGGTCTCCAGGCTACGTCATTTTCCGAAGATACCCGAACGACCCGAACACATTTTTGCCGTTTTGAGACGACCTCTCCTTTATAGACCTTGCTGTATTTCGTAACAATTAAAAGCTTAAAGCTGGGTTCACAATTAAAAACTTAAGAATTATGACGTGTAGCTAAGAGTTGACTTAAGAATAAAAAGTGTGTTTCTTAACGTACCGATTCGCAACAGAACTTAACAGGCCGTGTGAGGTCGTGTGGTGTGTGGGCCAAGACTTAAGAAGTAACAGGTATAGCGAAATTTTATATTTTTCCGTAAGAATTAAGGGAATGAACCAATCAGAGCATTCGGGAAGTTAAATAAACATGGCGGATATTTAAATAATATACGTTAAATACGGTGTGGTGCTATATATGATGGATTTGGCATATTATGATCATTTCAAGCTAAAAAATGCAGTTAAGCTTATGTTTATTTTTAGTTTAACGACAGAATAGCTGTTTGAAAAGCTTTTAAAAACCCATTTGGCTGGCGAACAACTCGTAGTATAAGTTTCGTATACACTGCATATTATTATTTATAAAAATGTTAATCTGATTTAATGGAAATTCTTGCTAAAATAACAGAAATATAACATGTTTGTTACATGTACTAGTTTAGACGCTTAACACAATAAAATAACTTGTTTAGAAGCACAGTCTGGGTGAAGTGTTCGGTGGCTCACAGGAAAAGTTTTGGTTTGCTAACCCCAAGGTTCATGATTCAAAACTCACTTGGAGTATATATTTTTAGTAATTTAAATTTGTTAATTTTAATTTGCACATTACGAATAAGTTAAATTTTCTTGGGTTTATACGTGCAGCCTCAGTATTATGTGATTACCCGATTGTAGGAGAACTGTTATTCAAGGAATGAACATGGAGATTCAATTTTTTATTTCTAACATATTTTTTACATTAGTATTTCATTTATATCATTCCTTGGCGATATTCTGGACAACTGACGACAAAATATATTGAGGAATCCACAGTAATTTCACGCATTTGAAGAAAGCAGAGTAGTCGGGTTCTTATTGGTTGGAATTAAGTATTAACACATTTATTATGAACCAAAATTACTTAAGACTTTTCTCCGTGTGCGTGACTGACACTTACTGCATAATTCTTAATTCTTAAATTTTTAATTGTGAACTAGGCTTAAATGTGTACACGAAAACGTAAATAATTAAAGTTCATAGAACAGTGAATACAGATAAAGATATCAAACTTTTATGGTAATTCACTTTCACACACCCGAAAATTGTCCAATGCGCATGCGCGAAGAGCACAGATATACTTGCGTCGATCCATTTGCTAGTCGCAGATTTTCAAGCACTTTGCGCTGTCACGTGACCACTTGCACCTGCGTATTTGTATATTTAATACCAAATCAACGCAGCGCAAGTGCAAATTTTGCGCTGCACCTCTCAAAAGCGATATTTAATCGGCCCCCAGGGATAGGTCAATACAAGAAGTTTGTTTTACTCGCCTTGACTTGGCGTCTCTTTGTGCTCTTTCAGCTCCCAGGACACTCCTAGGCGTTTTACTCACCGGAAACAATATGGCGGGAGTCCATTTTACTCGTCAGGTCAAGCGCCTCCAGGTCAAGTAGGTCATGCTCCCGCCGCTCCACCTCGCGAGGTAGAGATGTGAGGGCAAATTGTCTGCTAGAAGTTTTCGTGTCAGTCTGCTACATCGTGACCTTACTTATCTATGTTTATCCTTCTGTAGCCACTGTCGTGTGCAGTTCAGTTTTTTGGATCCTGTATCGGGTATTCGGCACGTGTTTTGTGTTTGTGGAGTTCTTGTATCTTCTCGTCATTTCGGGTTGTCTTGAGTCTTATGTCTTTTTCGTTATGGCGATTTCGCGTTTCTAATTGACACTTTTGGATTGTACATTTTTTCGTGTCTTGCTTATTGCTGTAAGGCCAGGTTTATAGAAAACGCAACGACGCAAGAATGCAAGACGCATGAAATAGACCACACACAATCTATACCTTCCTGTCCATAAAAACCGCAAGATACGCAAGGATGCAAGACCGCAACGCAAGAGTTGATCAACTTTCAAATTCTTACGTTTTGGCTTGCATTTCCACCTTCTTTATTGACAGTCATGTCTTCCAAAAAGTGTTGAGAAAATCAGAACTTGTATACAAGGCTCCGATTTCCGCTTTTCGTTGCGCTATTGTTTGTTATTTGCGCACATTTGTTTATGTTTTGAAACTACTGAATTTGGGTCGCAGAGTTATTTCGTAAACTGTTCGTAAAATAATATTCTTGTAAAATGAACGAAGCTGACGAATTCCTTATACAAATTGTACAAAATTTTCCGTGCTTACATGACAAACACACAAGAATTTCAAGGATAAGATTGTTAAATCAAATGCCTGGACAACTGTGGCCGAAACAACATCGATGTCTGGTAAGTCGTAATTTTATGCAAATTAGTTGGACGTAGGTTTTTTCGTTTTTAAACTGTGGTTTTTTGGGTACAGCTTGGTCATGCATTGTGCATTTCTTTTTTAACTGTAAGGTGAATTAAACCATAACCTTTCCTATGTTCTAGTGGAAACTGCACAGGAGCGCTGGAGGAATTTACGGGATAGGTATGCTCGAGAAGAGAAGAATGTGGTCTTTCCATCCGGAAGTGCAGGTTCAGTAAAGCCTGTATGGTCTTTAATGGCCACAATGTCATTCCTTGATAAACATATACAACCAAGGAGTTAAGATGGGCATTTTTAGTAGATTTCCCAAAAGTTTTGTATGTAATAATAATAAATAAATACTCGCAATTGTGCTGCCGCATGGTGGCGAGATCACACATTCCTACCTCTAGAGAACACTCTTCAAGACATCTCTGAACCTACGAACTCCCCTCACCGTCACCAAGTCATTCTGCAAAATGTTCCACTCCCTCACCGACCTCACAAGCATAGACTGCCTACGCTGCTCCATTCTCCTCCACACCCTCTCAATTTTCTGGCTGTTGCTCCCTCTCCCTCTATACCCTCGCTTAGTTAGGTGACAATGTAACCCTCTCCATCCTTTCTCTACATTCACAATTGTGTACATCCTGACCAGTCTTTCAACTCTCCTTCTGTCCTTCAATGTACTCCATCCCATAATCCCAAAATAATATATAAGCCTTTAGGCATAATATTTTACAGGCCTAGTTCATAAAACAAGTTTTCTAATCGTAAATTGATACATAGGCCATGCAAGCGAGGTTAGTTTATGTGCGGGTAAAGTTTGCAAACTACTTAGCATCACAATGAATGAGAGTTGAGTTTCATTTCAACCATAAAATCTTTCAAGCAATCTAGTACAGTTCAGTTGAAAAATGGATATGTGAATAAAGTTGTGAGTTGTGCACAAGAAGCCAGCTTATGAAGTAAACTTATACACTTCTTATTAATATCTGACTTCCATGAGAATAATTTAATAATACATTTATACTCACAATTGGGCTAACGAGCAGACTCCTCCCCATCTCTCATCCTCTAGTCGTTTCCTAAACCTTCCTACCACCCTCACAGTCACCAACTCTGCCCGCAATGCATTCCACTCCCTCACCATCCTCATCAGCATTGACAGTCTACTCCTCTCCATTTTCTTCCACACTCTCTGAATTTTCTCACTGACAAGTTGCATAACTTTATGTAAAATCTCATAAGAATAATGGCTAAGGTTGTTTTCTAATTAGCACTTTTATTAGTCCTAGGTAACTAACTTAAAATGATGTGCTTGGTAATTTGGTATACAATTTCTACTGAATGTAGCATAAATACCTAATATGTAGGGACACTGTTTTTTCTAAAAAAAAAATTCCCCCAGTTTGTTTTAGTGCCTTACATGCACATATGGAATTTTGCTTCATGGTTATTGGTAGAGTGTCTGTATGTAGAGCCGTATCTCATTTGACTGAGCCAATTACAAACACTATTCTGCAACATCACATGTCTGTGATTTGCCGGTAGAATCCCAATGCTCGTGACAGTTAAAATATCCATTCGCTGACCAAGAAGTAGAACTGCAGATGTGCACCTTAAGGTACGGAAACAAAGTTATGCAAAATTATTTTCGCGAAAAAACAGGATCCCTACTAATATGCCATGTTGCTGAAACCTAAGAAATGTGACTATGACAAATAATAACATTTTGTTGGTAAATGTTTTCAAAGCTATTTTATATAAATATTAGTTTATTTAATCCTCAAATATCACCACTGTAATAATAATTTAAAATTACAGTAACATCCATTAAGTTAATGATAAATGTTTTTTTATTTATTATTAGTCCTTAACTTAAATTATTTACATTTCAAAAAAATTTTATGAATGCTAAACAAGTGAAAATTATTTCGAAAATTTGTAATTGGAACACTCGCTACCTAAAATTATTTGTAGCAATTTAGATGCATATACATTTCTGAGTAGCCCTCCCTACATTAATAAAGATGTGTACCTTTTTGTGCTTTATATATTTAAGAAGTGTTATTTAAATCCACTAAGTTAAACAACTCCTTATTTCTTGTAGGCATAACTATGCACCTTTTTAAAGTTCCTTTGCAAATATTATGTAAACAGCTCACTTCACCGAAATTGCTTACAAACGCACTTGGTACTTATTTTTCATATGGTCACGGATACTTACAGTGTAATAAAAAGCAACTTCAAACCACCGCACTTTGAGTAGATGGGCATCTTCAGCGGGCTAAGTGCTGCAGAAGCGCTTTAAGCTGCACATGTTCAGCTGCCATCGCTGGCCACTGCTGCGCTGCAGCGCTTCCGCAGCGGTTGTTACGAAAAAATACTCTCACTGCGAGTCCGCTGCAAGCAGACGATTGTTTTGATTTGAAACGGCAAAATGGCAATGTCTGTAAATAAACGTTTTGTTAAAGTGTATTATAGTGAAATATTTAGGGATGTCAACTCAACAGTAAAATATTGAATGTGTTGAAATTGTTCTCCATCTGTGCTAATAATACCGTCTTTTCGTAATCTTATTAAATGTTAACTACGTGGGGAAAATATATGGGCAAGCTTGTGGCTAGTGTAGAAATCGCGCGGAAATGTTTGTAAACTAGAAATTGGTGTATTGAGCAATGCTGACAGTATATAGGGATAAATAAGTATTATTTTCAGGCATCGTGCATGAAAACAGATGATCCATACATTAATAAATTCCGCGTCTATGTAGGAGACTCGTAGGTTAGATTTGTAAACATGCTTTCCAAATCTTCAGTACTTGTAGATCACAAATCCATTAGTTTTCTGTGTATTTCAAAAGTGTTCAAAGATTTTCAAGGCTTCATTTAAAGCCTGGGTTCAGAATGTAAAGGACAAGGACGGACTATGTTGACTGTTTTGGATACAATACAATAGTAAGCCTGCTGTGGTCAACTGTATTAAATAAAACAGTATAGATACAGGCTTACAACTGGGTATTCATCGAGTGGAAAGCACCTCTTGGAATACTTACTTACTCTACCTCACATTTCAGACATTCCCTGAACTACCCCACCCTCATCATTGTCACCATTTCCCCCTACGATCATTACACTCCCAGACCATTTTGTCTCTCATACTCTGTCTTTCAAACCCCATGAAACTTTCTGCTACTCGTATCTCTAGCCCTGTACAACAACCTAGTTAAGTACTCATTTAACCTTTCCCACCCTCCCACTCTATGCACCCCTTTATACATCCTGACCAGCCTTTATAATCCGGAGGATATATCCATGAAAAGCACAGAATTGTGCATTTTTGTGAAGAAATCGCGAAACTTTACAGAACTGTACCTTAGACAGTAAAAAGTTATTTAAAGATTGCAGGTATCTCGAAAAATCATTTAGGCCCTATTAGGCACCATTTTAGATTTAGATTTTTTTAGATTTAGTTTATTGCATCCTTAGATCTTTTTTTGTGTACATTTTTGCACAAAGATATCGGACAAGTCATATTTACAATATACAAACAAATGAATAAATTACTTAAGTTATACATTAAAAATTATACACTAAAAGAGCGAAATTCAAACATTTCTTGTTGGTTCGGGCTCGCACGTAGGCTCACGTCAACATACTTCATAGGGCCGTATGCACAGTCGTGACTTTAGTTGAAGGCTTCACTCGTACTTGCTCAAGTGGATGTTTCAAGTGGCACTAGATTTCGTATGCTTAGTGCATTTAAGTTTGAGCCTGGCTGCTACTTCATGAAGTTTAGTGTGGATCTGGCCTAGATACGAAGTGACCCGAGTTCACCCGATCTTACTTATGACGTCACACTCCTAGCCAATAGGAAGCGTTTAAAACAGTGACGTACCCATTTTTCACTTGACTTTTTTTTTCCTGCGAAATGAGTTGTTTTCGTAAATATCAAATATAACACTCGTTCAGTGGATAATTAATGTATTTCGGCCTAAAATACTGCAGAAACCCTAACGAAATCAATCTAAAACGAAAACTGAATTTACTTTAGTGTCGACGACAACTTTTAAGAGGAAGTAGCGACTGTTTTAAATGATTCCACACAAAAAATATACAGAGAATAAATTACGATTCTGGTGGTATTATTCTTACATCATAAATCGTAAAACATGTTATTCCCTAATGTTCAACTGTACTATAAACGGCAATAATAACCATATAACACGGTTTAATATTTTTCCGCGGCTATATAATTATTTTTTTTATTGAGTTCTAAAAGCTGTGCTCACAATGTCCAAGTAAGTTACAGAAAAACAAATAACAAATACTGACAAACCTGTAAGCTCACAAGTGCTTTGTGTATTGGGCTTGTGTTTCGTAAGAACAATTGCTAAACTGATTTAGTCTCGTGAAGAAATATGCAATTATGTGTTAACCTATTTTCCTGAGTGACTAATAATCCATTATTCTGAAAAATAATGTAGGCCTGCCTAGCCATGTCCAACAATCGTGTATGGCGAGTGCTTTTCACTGTAATAAAGAAATACTGTCAAGATAATGAATGCAACATATCCAAATATAATGTTCACAATTTAACCTAGATCTTAAAATAATAAATACAATTGGGTTGTTGATCTGCTGCAATATCACTTCTTCCTGTCCCTGTAAGCCTACCTTCTCCAAACCCT
>PNEQ01022281.1:0-19036 GCA_003012365.1 Medauroidea extradentata
GTGGTGAATTAGCACATTGCACGTAGAGGCGATTATACAGCTGTAAATTAGCGCATTGCACGTAAAGGGATTAGAGAGTGGTGAATTAGTGCATTGTACGCAGAGGCGATTAGAGAGTGGTGAATTAGCCTATTGCACATAGAGGCAATTCTACAGCAGTGAATTAGCACATTGCATGTAGAGGCGATTATACAGCGGTGAATTAGCGCATTGCACGTAGAGGCGATTAGAGAGTGGCGAATTAGCGCATTGCATGTAGAGGCGATTAGAGAGTGGTGAATTAGTGAACTGCACATAGAGGCAATTAAAAAGAGGTGAATTAGCACACTGCATGTAGAGGCGATTAGAGAGTGCTGAAATAGTGCATTGCACGTAGAGGCGATTATACAGCTGTAAATTAGCGCATTGCACGTAAAGGGATTAGAGAGTGGTGAATTAGTGCATTGTACGTAGAGGCGATTAGAGAGTGGTGAATTAGCCTATTGCACATAGAGGCAATTCTACAGCAGTGAATTAGCGCATTGCATGTAGAGGCGATTATACAGCGGTGAATTAGTGCATTGCACGTAGAGGCGATTATACAGCGGTGAATTAGCGCATTGCACGTAGAGGCGATTAGAGAGTGGTGAATTATAGAGGCGATTAGAGAGTGGTGAATTAGCGCATTGCACGTAGAGGCGATTAGAGAGTGGTGAACTAGCACATTGTACGTAGAGGTGATTATGCAGCGGTGAATTAGCGCATTTCACATAGAGGCGATTATACAGCGGTGAATTAGCACATTGCACATAGGGGCGATTAGAGAGTGGTGAATTAACGCATTGCATGTAGAGGCAATTAGAGAGTGGTGAATTAGAGCATTGCACGTAGAGGCGATTAGTGAGTGTTGAATTAGCAATTGCACGTAAAGGGATTAGAGAGTGGTGAATTAGCGCATTGCATGTAGAGGCGATTAGAGAGTGGTGAATTAGCACTTTGCACGTAGAGGCGATTAGAGAGTGGTGAATTACCACATTGCACGTAGAGGCGATTAGAGAGTGGTAAATTAGCGCATTGCACGTAGATGCAATTAGAGAGTGGTGAATTAGAGCATTGCACGTAGAGGCGATTAGAGAGTGTTGAATTAGTGGATTGCATGTAGAGGTGATTATACATTGGTTAATTAGCGTATTGCACGTAGAGGCGATTAGAGAGTGGTGAATTAGTGAACTGCACATAGAGACAATTAGAAAGAGGTGAATTAGCACACTGCATGTAGAGGAGATTAGAGAGTGCTGAATTAGGCATTGCACGTAGAGGCGATTAGAGAGTGGTGAATTAGTGAACTTCACGTAGAGACAATTAGAGAGTGTTAAATTAGCCAGATTAAGCTTTAATGTCCCCATATTTTTAGATAAAAAAGCTGCAGACAAAGTCAAATATTATGATAGAAATTACATTAATGGCAAAATAATTGTTTTTCAAACATGTACAGTTAAACAACTTTTTCTGTATAGCTTAGCAGCCTACAAATGGCATTTAGAAAGAGTTCTTAGTATTCGTGATGTTCTGGTAGAGTCTTAACCTTGATGGCAAATGACACAAAATTAGTAATACAGACTCTTTAACGTGAATATGCTGTCTGAGATATAATTATTGGAACTGAAAAGAAGTTTCACGGCAATGTATATATATGCTTGTATTGGGTGAGAAGAACATTATTTTACCCTAAAGATTGTTACCACGGTTAGTGGGAGATATAATGACAGTCATTGTCTAAACTCTTTCTCAGGGTGCGACGCCGCCCGCGTTTCTGTAAACTTTAAGATGACTCACAGTTGTTTAAACCATTTAAGTTCCTTAAAAAATACTCTTGTGTGGGTTCTTGAAGGCGTCCCACACGCCTTCTGACTGCAATTCGCGAACCTAAAAAAATCTTCTCCCTACTTTGGCCGGTAGAACACCAATCTCCCTCACACACAGTCCGTTGATTCCCCGTTTTTCTTCATCCCAGGCCTGCCACTTCTGCTTCACTTGACGACTTGTCCCCAATATAGTTTAACAGTAAATGTTCAGAATAAAAGTTTTGCATTAAGGGGAATGGACAACTTGAAAAGAGGCGGAGCTTCAGTCAGGTGTGGGATACAATTCCTATCTCCATGGATACCGCTGCCGAACATAACCTTCATTTAGCTGTTTGGCTTCACATGTCCCAGATGAGATGTACGTCAAGAAAATTTATTATTTGTTTGGAATTTGCCGCTTTTTCAGGTAAACATTAATCTTATGTATTTGGGTTTCTTAACCATGAAATTGAAACTAATATTTTTTACACTTGCGTGCAAATCTATGAATGCACAACATTTTTTCGTTCTGCAATTACCAACTAACAAATCAGCATGTTTGTAAACAAGCTTTGTTTCCCACAGTATTTACCCTGCGGTGTGACGTCAGGGGTTGTGTACTTCAAGTCGTCCATTGATGCCTGTCACATCGGTTTTACTGTTTTTCGTATAAATCAGGGAATTGACACATTGTTTTACTTTTTTCTCGCTGACAAGGTATAGTTAACTGTTTCATTCACTTTTTGGAATCCACATGGCATTGTTTCTGTTAATTTTGTGGCCTCTGTAGTCGCTCCCGTAAATAAAGCAATTTTTCCTTTACAGCTGTTTCCCGTTGCAAAATAATGAATATATTATGGTTCCAGCAACTACAGAAAATCTATTAAGTTTGTATCTATGCCCTGTCATGACAAAAATTTTGATACATTGACTGGAACAGAAGTTATCGAGAAGAAACAGCTAAATCTAAGGTGGTAGGGATCAATACTCCTTAATTAAGTTATCCAATACTAAAAGAATGGAGATTACATATTAAACAATGATAAAAAAAATTCCCTTATACCCTATACACAACCTTTTAAGCTATAAAGTTGGTTCTGCAAGTGGCAGTGCATAGCAAACATAAACAAAACACACATTTAACCTACGAAGCAATAAATTTTCAATGGAAAAGAGCACAAGTAACTTGAGGCACAGGTTAAGACTAAATGAATTACTTTACACTATTAAAACAAAAACTTCAACTCGGCAAATGGTAAGGTTATGTGTCACTCAACCTTGGCACACATAATTATATACATGACGGAAGCCACTTTGTGCTCAATAATGTTAGGGTCGTAGCCGTAAATGACGTCAAGATATAAATGTAACTGCTTTAATAAGTGTTTAGTTGAAGATGAATAACCAATATCGTGGTAATAAGTTATAGCTGTACTAAATTGCACTTCAAAGTTCTTTATTCTTCCTGTAGTAGATTCAGTCTATGTTAGAATTATTTTTTTGAGTGAACGAACACATGCGCTAATAGAAACACATTAATATGTTACACATTTTATTTTATGATACCAATTCTGCAATTGTCCAATTAATTAAATCTAAAAAACAACAGTTTTTAGCCTCCTCATCACAACATTGAATTGCAGACTGTGTAATTACCACTCACTACTGTGGATAACCTTCCCGTACCATTTCGACAATTCTTTACACTCCAGCGTTTGCACATTACTAAGTCCACCACAGCAGATGTTTGCAGAACAGTCGATAGAGCAGACACATGCTCCTACCGGCTCTTGTACCATACAATACATATCAGTATATCTAACAGTGTCGAAGGGTTAGCTAGAACGCCCAGCTCCCGTGCCACTGAAAAAAGTGCAAAATAAATAGATAACTGTGTTCCGGTATATGTTTTGATATAGCTAATGTAATTTCAAGCATTTCATTTTATTGATCAACTTAAATGGTGACGAAATAGAAGTAACAGTCTCACTGTACAATTAAATTTTAGGTGAATAAATTCTTCTTTAGTATATGTAAAAAGTAACTCTTTGCGAGAGTTAGCAATTTCAGTGTTTTTTTATCCAGATATTGCCACGATCATTGACTGATAATACAGTGGTAAGTTTTCTTGCATTATCAAACTTCTCGTGTAGCCCACTGGTAACAGAATCAGTCACTCTGCTTCTTCTTTAGTCTCGTAGTCCTTTAGTTCAAATGACAAACATTAGTTGACAGTAAAATAGAAAGAAGAGTGTATGCAACACTTATGAAGAATCATACTTTGTTTATTGCTGTTTCATGTTAATTCTATTCGCACTTTATTTATAATAACAAGGAACACCCAACATGTAAGCCATCTTATTTATAACTGTCTATGTAGGGATGCCAACCTCTGCACCCCTAACACATCCCCTTTCCACTGCACATTCTACACTTGTTCATAGATATTTTTTTACTCTTACACAACGACCGCTTCTGGTTACATACTGTCCTTTGTTTACATCACTTGTTGCACTATTTGTTGATTGCCTTCTTTCCTGAAGCTCACTGGGTCTGGAAACCCTTTAAAGTCCCCTGTGTCTGTATCCTCACTTCCTTCAGCACCCCCACTGTCTTCACTCTCCCAGTCCTCTTCACCATCTGTAGCACCTTCTCTTTTGTTTGTCACTGTGGCATCTGATTACGTCAAACTGTGTGTCCTCCTTAATCCTTCCTAACCAAGTATGACCTTGGGTCACTGTGTTTTGCCACGATAATACCAGGTTTGCACGATTTTTCTTTTCCCGTTTTGGTCAGTACCCTGTCACCTTCTTGAAATGTAGTTTCTTTCTTTTGGGCTGATTTGTCATGATAGTATGTGACTTTGTCTTGTTTTCCTTTCAGGGCTTCATATACTCCGTCTGCAGTGATGGGTAGTCGGGCTCTGATACATCTGCTAAATAAAATTTGTACCAGAGAAGCCTGTAGGCCAGTGATCGGAGTGCTGTTGTGCTTTCGTAATAAATCCCTGTAGTCAGTACCTTCTGATCTGCTGTTACGGAGTATCTTCTTGCTACGTAATTGCCACAGCTTTTTCTGCCATATCATTGCTTCTATGGTAGTGGGAACTACAAGTTGCAAGGTTATTCCATATTTCTCATAGTACTGTTGACATTCATATGATAAAAATTGTATATTGTCTGCAATGAGGATCTTAGGATATCCATGAACATTGAAGACATCCTGCATGGCATTTATAACACTCGCGGAGGCTTTAGTGTTGAGTAGTCTTATATCTAACCGGTGTGAATAGTAGTCAATTAATATTAGGAAAGGCTATCCAGCCTCTTCTAGTATATCAGCCCCAACTTTGAGATAGGGTAATCTAGGAATCTCGTGCATCGTGACACAAATTGTTCAATATCAGCTGACATCTGAGGCCAATGAAAGAGCAGTCTTGCTCTGGCTTTTGTTTTTTCTACTCCTCCATGTCCTTCATGTGCTAGGTTGAGTACATACTGTTGTAGTGTAGTTGGGACTACAGTTTTATTTCCCAGGAACAGTATCTTCTCTGCAATATGCAGGTCGTCCTGAACTTTGAAGTAAGCATGCAGTTCCTGTGTAAGTTTGCTGGCAGGTGGCCAGCCCTCCTGCTGGAATTTAGAGACACTTGACAGGACAGAATCTGCAGTAGTCTCCTTTTGAAAGATCTGTTTTCTGGGATCACTCATTGGTAAATGAGCACTTACGGAATGCACATTCTCGAGCATTTCATCATCTGCCTCATTTTCTGGTAGTGGCATGCGTGACATTGCATCAGCCAAGTGTAACTTGTTTCCAGGTACATAGTACACATTTAGAGTATATCTAAGGAACTTGAGCCTTAGCCGTTGAAGTCGAGGGAACCCTATCTTACCAATGCTTTTGGTCATCACAGCAACCAAGGACTTATGATCAGTCTGAACATTTACCACATGACCGTATATGTAATCATGAAACTTTGATGTTGCAAAGTATATAGCAAGTAACTCTTTTTCAGACTGGGAATAATTTTTTTCACTTTCTGTTAGGCAGCGCGAGGCAGTTTTAACCATCTGCAAGGAGCTGTTCAGTCATGCATCTGACTTTTGTAACAAACAACACCCTAGTCCATATTGTGATGCGTCACATTGCAAAGTGATTTCTTTTCCCGTATCAAAGAGTGCAAGAACAGGAGCAGACGAGACTTTCTGTTTGAGACTGTCAAAGATTTTTTGGTGTGATGGCAGCCAATGCCACTGAATACTGATTTTCAACTAGTTGTAATTTTCGTACACGATATGCTCTTGCGAAATGATTCAAGACCCCACATTTCGCACATTTGTTGCGTATGCAGGGCATGCCCTGGGCCTATGTATGGTTTGACAACGCCCCCATTATCAACATTTTTTACACGCCTCACTCGCAGTTCACATGGGCCAACTTTTTTCACCTCACTAACTGCAGATGTTTCTTGCTCACTACCACCGTTGTTATGGATAATCTGTGCTTGTTGTTTGTCTGCTCACATGTTCTGCAATGTGCTGCTGCCTTGTCCAGTGTGAGGTTGTCTATTCGCAGCAAAGCCTCTTGTACTGTCTTGTCCCGGACACCATGAACAATTCGGTCACGCAACATTTTGTTTTCCGCACTCTCTGCATCTTTTTTCTCATAATTACAGTTTTTAACTAACTGGGCTGTGAAGTAATGGTCAAAACTCTCCCCCTCTTCTTGGCACCGCTGTGTGAAGACGTATCTTTCAAAAACTTCGTTGACTCGTGGTCGTACGTACTTTTCGATGGCTTCTTTAACCTTAATGTAATTCGTGCGATTGTCTTCCGGAATGGTGAGGGTCGTAAGGAGACGAGATGATGCACTACCCATTATATTTCTTAAGAGAGAAATTTTTACCTTATCATTTGCATTGTCTTGACCTGTACTTACGAGGTAGTCTTCTAATTCGGTTTCCCAAAACTTCCAGTCCGCGTCAGCAGTTTTGCTTTCCAGGTCCAAATTGGGTGGCAATTTAACACCACCGGCCATTGCCATTGTAACTGTTCTGGCTCAACTGTAGCGGCACTGAACGTCATAAACATTTACCGAAATCCACACGACTGCGCCATGTTTCATGTTAATTCTATATGCACTTTATTTATAATAACAAGGAGCAACCAACATGTAAGTCATCTTATTTATAACTGTCTATGTATGTGTGCCAACCTCTGCACCCCTAACAATTGCTTGCGTGTGTTTCCTGTAGCTGAATCCTTGTGTATGCCAAATACATAGTTCAGTATACCCTGCACTTTGCCAGGACAGTGATTTGGTTTGTATTTTATTTTTAAAAAGTAGTTAGTTACCAAAGTTATCTAGTAAATAAAACAACTATAAAAAAATATGAAGTGAAGACGTATCAAATTATATATTTTTTTGTTAACATTATGTGTGAATAAAATTTTTTTAACTGTAATTTTTAAAGGTCAATATAAAACCATTAATGCATTTCTGAATCCAACTCTCGGTCCTAGGCTCCTGATAAATGTGCTCGCCCCCCTCCCCAGCCCAACACACACATACACACACACACACACACACACACACTCTCTCTCTCTCTTTTGATGCCCCCTCAAAGCAGACTTGCTGGGAGGTGTATTAGTTGAAAATATTTGTGTTCAACGTTAACAAGGTTGTGATTTTTAAACACAAAATAATTAAGATGAAGAATGTAGCCAGTAGTGGGTGTGATGCTATAATACATACAATATAGGATTTCTATATGTATACATAATATGAACACTTATTTTACTGTTAAAAATTCCAGAACTGTTATAATCTGTTAAACAAGCAGTTAATGCCGCCAAAATTATACTGTAGTTCCATACAGCTCATTATGTAAACATGATGCATGTATTATTGTAGAACAGTTTGTGGGTTATTTACTCAGGAATATACTGTATGTACATATTACGTATTATTTACCATCAAGGACAAATAAACAAATCTTAGATGTGGTGGTTGTGTTGCGCAGGTTGCGGAGGTTTGTTCTGGCAGGAGGAAGTGTCCCTGTTGTCAGTGTGGGAAGCGCATGTTTTGTCGGGTAAGTATAAACCAGACAATCAGAGACTGTTGTACAGCCTGAGTTATTGGTCAGCAGGTGGACATGAGGGTAGTTCACTTACTAGAGGGAGGCAGTCGGTACAAAGTAGTAGTGGTAATGTAGTTGCTCTATTGTCTGCCTGCCATGTATCAGTTTGTGGTTGTAGTGTTTGTTTATTAGCTATATTGTATGTGTTGTCATGGCATTTGCATTACATCTCGTAACAGAGCATTTAACTCTTTGGCTTTTAGCTGTACAGTTCATAGAAATATATGTCCCTCTGGATTTATTTTTCCATTAAAATATTAAGTTTGTATTATCATTTCTTACAAAAAAATATGTATCTTGGTTAGAGATAGATTTCCTGTATAAAAATCGCAATGCCAGACTTCAATATTTTTTCGTAACTCTGTACGAGATGCGCTAAGGCAGCTACCTACTATGTGTAAAAGTGCGGGAGTATCGACAAATCTCAGATGTAGTTAGTCTGAAGTGTGGCATTACCAACTCTTGGCTGTCTCTCGATGTATCTATCAGCAATTCAATAGGAGACGGGTAGCTTGTTGCGTCTTGGCTGTTCCAGCTTGGGCAGTGTGACACGCTTCAGCTACTAGCGTATTACTAGCGTAGTGAACTATCAACAGATTTTATGAGGATTGTCTTGAACACGAGTTTTCAACGTCGGGATGCAAGATGTTTTTTCCGGAAAATTCGAAACAACACGGCCTGATAGCTTGAGATATCTCGGACATCAAAGACTGACATCTCGTCACTTATTTTGAAAGCAAAAACTATCTGATTTACTGTGTGTATTAGTTATTTACCATACATGGTAAACAAAACTAGTTTTTCTTCATTTTATACTCTGCACGTCACCGTTATTCAGGAATCACAAACATAAAACTTTGTGCCCAATATTTGAGGCACGGGAATCACGACAAGGGAAAGGTTCGATGGATGGATCCAATCTATCTGAAATGGGTAACAAAGATTAAGTTTCGAGTGCTACAAAATGAAGCTAAGCAAAAACACTGGCAGTCCAAGATTATAATAAGTGCTTATATTGATCAAAGGTGTTACAAAAAGTCTTATGAAAGGGCAGTTCTTAATATCTTATACAAATTTAAAATTACAAAAACCAATTAGAATCGCCTTCCCATTGCACTGCGTCGAGCTAGCAACAAAAGTAATAACATATGAAACAAGGAATGAAAGTAATCGCGAAACCATATCAAAAGACACAAAACCAAATATAGCTTACCAAATTAAACACGACGAGCCTACAGGGTACGATAGGGAAGGGAGCAAACCGTCCTTTCGCACCAGCAACGGAGCATACACTGACCAGCCCAACGGGGTGAGGCGAGTAGGCAAGGAGGAAGGAGAAGGGGAAGGAGGGGAAGTGACTGCAAACAAGAGAAGGGGGGACGTGAACACTTCCGATGATGCCCGAAATCGCCCGAAGCCGAAAGCAGGAAGTTCTAAACGGAGGGTGCAGCAGAGGCTTAAAACACAGGGCTGTAAATGGACAGTCAACATTTTGAAGCAATAGTTCAGATCCTGGGTGGAATTAATACACTCGTTGCCACAGTCCCAGCACAACGTGATAGAGACATTTTCTTGAATACTGTGACATGTCTGCGCTAATATTAAAATGTGTTTTGAGGATAAACGGTATGTCGTAGACAGTTGCAACAAGAGGACCTTTTTTGTTACGCAGGGCTCATTACTCAATAAACCATCTTAATATTTTTGAAATTCCTGACAGTAAAATGGTTACATGCATTTAAATGGTTGCCACTGCCGCTATTTTCATAAGGGTGGAAGGTATCAACCAGCATTTGCTGTTGGTTTCAGTATCCAAATACCGTAAAGCAATGCTGCCGACACTTTTTTAATGTCGTTTAGTTTCCTATATTTTGCGAAAATACAATTTTAATTTTTTATATTCAGAGGCTCATCACTCCCTTAACATTAAGTTTAGGTGGAAAGTGCAAAACATCCTTTCTGCTTATTTTATTGTAATGAATTCATCTACCAGAGGTTGTCAGTGTTGTTCAAAAACACCTCCCCCCCACACACACAACACCACTCATGTGCACACACACACACATGCCAACACAGGAAACTTCCAATTATCTGTGTGTGGATTAACCGGTTTGCATATTATCCATGCAGCATTCTGTGTGTTTAACACTGTAGAAATCAGAAATGTTGTGTAAAAACCCTTCTTGGTACATTAAAGTGTCAACTCTGGCACACAAGAATTAACGTGCTTTCACCGTCAATTTTTCTTGTGTTTACCGTGCAGCCCAGACGTATTTTTCTTTATTTTGGGAAAAAGGTGCACTGTAGATGAGTAAAATACGGGTCCTGTAGGCAAAACCATGTAGGCCTACGTAGTTGTATGTTAGAGGCTGTTATAAAAATATTTTAATTTTAAGTATTGGTAAGTGGGTTATTTTTTGATTATCTATGTTTCCCAAATACCAGTGCATTCCTCATCATTAATTAACAAGGATAATTGTGAGCTTACTGTATGCATACTGGAATTCCAGAAACAACCTCATAAGCAGCACACTACGCAAAACCTGGGCTGAATGGAAACAAAAACATTATTGGCAAAATGTAAGATGACATTTTACTTGTATAATGTGGCAACATAGTACTGTAGTTAGTCTCCTAAGGTATTTTACTTACCCTACTACTACTGTTCTGACCTACAGAATATGTGTTCAAGTTAAAATCCCGACCAGTCCTAACATGATTCTAACATACCTGGATGTGGCACACAAAAGGAGACTTTCCCAGCGCAGTGTTGCCACATTGTGCATATAAAATGTCCTACAACAATTTGCCGCTTACATTTTTTGTCTCTAATTTAGCCCAGGATTTGCATGGTGTGCTTATTTTGAGGTTGTTTCTGGAAACACATTTATACATGTACACATATGTATGTACGTACATGTACACACATACACACACATGTATGTTCTAGTTTCAGTGACAAGGAGATGGTAATAGACAAAAAAATTGCATATTAACGAGTTTTGTATTTTTACCATGTATTTTTCGAAAATATAAAACAAATTCTTATTTACAACAAATTTTTATTTAACGTACCTATCCGTAGCAAAAATAACAGGATTTACACAACCTTTCTTTTCATGTAGTGTCGTTCTTTGGTCCAGTGACATGATTTCACAATAAATTCTCAAATATTCCACCATCGGCTTAAATGCATTTGTCAACTCACTGATTACATGTTGCCCTTCAAAGATCATCATGACATTCCTGTATGCCAGCAAAAGCGTCCATTGTGCGAATGAGCAGTTTGTCTCGTGTAATAACTCTATGTCTGGAGACTTCACCCATCACCAAATACCATGAACATTGATCTAAGTGGTGAGGTTGGGAGACCTTGGTGGCCAAGGAATGGTACTACCACGACCAATCCACAAATTAGGAAATGTGGTATTCATATGCTCCCTCACCTGGTTACAGTAATGTGGAGAGGCTCCATCATGCTGGAAGTACAAAACAAGGCGTGTAGCATAAGGAACGTCATCAAGTAGTTAAGGTAATGTATGTTGCATAAGTGCAGGTAACTTGCCCCATTCATATGATAATCTAAAACAACTGGGCATATCAGTCGGTCACCCAACATACCACACCATACCACTCATTAATTGAGAAATGCACATGAAAATTTGTATCTACAATACCATGGGGGTTTTGTACTTTTGGGATCCATAAATGATTGTTATGTGTATTGGAGAATCCGTTACGTGTGAACGTAGCCTCATCCGTAGAGAGTATTATTAGCACCAAATGACAATTGTTTTGAAACCAGCTACAGAATTGTAGATGCTGGGCACATGCTGTAGGTGAAATGGGTATAATCCTTCAAGATGCATTTTCGACATAAATATGTTTGTGAAACATTACATCGTTCAGCAATACGCAGAGTGCTTCTAGTAGGACTACGCTGAACATCACCGATTATGTTCTCATCTTCAGCCGTGTGTTGGTCAAGTCCTCATTCTGACCACACATGAGCACCAGGATGCGAACCATTATCCCGCAATGTATTATAAACTCTGGCAAACACTCTTGGGTCAGATACTTTCCACCTAGGAAAGCTTGTGTGTCGGTACTGGACCGGTGGCATGACTTCAGCTATGTTTATGAGCGTCCGGCGAACATTCTGTACCTCCCTTCCATCCACTCCCCTGAGCCATACACCACACAGCGGCTCAGTTCTTAACTTTTTTATTTCAGTATGTGGATCTAGTACCTGGATACAATTCTCATGCTCCTCTACCTCCCTTCCCCTCACCATATAGCTGTTAATTTATTTATTATACCAGTGCGCTGCCTGCTGAACAAAATACACCCATTGTTGATGCATACATCGTCCAAACAGGGGATCTAGAATTTTGGTTTTTTTTCCTTGTTTTTTTAGAGGGGGTCTACGGTATAATTGTGGTGGCATGGATCTGATGTCCCCATTCAAAAGTGGTAAAAGGTTGCAGTATAGTTGTGTCTCATGAAATTATTGTCTAAATCGCAAGCACAGCTGCAATAACCTGATGTAAATTTACAGATTACCTATTTCATCTTTAGTATAGAATTGAAATTTTGATTTTTAATTTGGAGAATCACGGCCTCTGTCACCCCCTATCTGGATCCACTCCCATTTCCAAGTGGAGGCTTAATATCTCCTGTGGCAATTAATAACCAGCACAAACAATGTTGTTCAGTTTGAGTGTGATGTTTGTGGATTTATTTGTTACACAAAACAATTGCTACAAAGAAATATTCAGAGGATACATCCACAACCCAGGACCATCTCAAGAAGAGGTAAAGTGTATAAATTGTCCTCCCTTTAACAAAACTCAAGAAACATATTTACTGGGACATTATGTAGCACAGCATGATATAGTGATACAGGTCGAAGCACTAGATTTTCGTAATAATGAGTGATTTTTATAACTGGAAGTGGAAAACTGAGAAGAAGCAGGCATTAGGGTTAAAATCTCCCATTCAAAACCACTCTTAAATCAGACTGTTCGTGTATAATGTCATTCACCTGCCACAGCGATGGCAATGTTAGATCCCGAGGTAAACATATAAGATACACCAAATAAAGTATCACTACTGTCCGCCATACTCGATGCACAGGGACATATTACATATCATTGCTGTAAGACTCTTGTAGATCACACAGCAGACTCAGGTCGTATGAGAATAACACAAATCGAAAAAAAATAGTTCGTCAGGTTGCAATTAAATTTCCTTTAAAAAAATATTGGTCTGTAATGTAATTCTTCCTTGTATGTAAATAGTTAAGTAAAATAAATTTTGACAACTTCATGATTTATGCAAGTATAATTTCAAATTATGTATTTTTACGTGAGGAAACTTATCAGAAAATGTGTGTAAGACCAAACATACATTATTAGCTAGTTCCTAGTCGCACCCATTTCCCTAGTTCATTACAGACAAAAAAATTTGCTGTGGAAATAAGAGTACATTTTGTTTAATGTTCAAAGCACCAGCAAAATGTGACTTTTCAATATGTAACCACTGGGTTTATCAAATATGGAAGAAAAAAAAAATCACAACTTCATTTAGTTAAATAAATACGGTTTTGTGATGGTGATATATATAAAAAAATTAGGCACTCATGCAGGACAGAAAAAAAATCTATGGGAGCAGTTCGTTCACATTGTTGGAGGGCTACAATTACATTTTTATTACAGAAAATCAAGACTGCTGCAAAATGGTGAAAATTCTTGGAAAGAAGCCTCTAACAAAGCCTATAACTTTCAAAATTTTGTATAAATTTTTCCAGAGCACACACAGAAATTTAGAGATAGGATAAAATATTACCAAATAACGATAAAAGAGAATACAGGACAGCTTAATACCAACAGCACAGCCACACGTGCTAGAGCAACCGTGCTGGATCTAGCAGCACGGTGTGATGACAGCACCTTCTTCCCGTTGTCGTGCATTTGTGCCGAAAATGTTTTTAAACTCATATCGCCATGACACCTAAACTAATGAACGGATTCTTATGAAAAAAATTGTGTTCACACTTGTTTTCTTTACGGACCTGCAGAAGTAAATTAGTTTGCTGAAATGTAAACAGGTTTTGATACAAAAACATAACTAAACAGAAACTGTACGATTTTCAAGGAAAATTACAGGCAAAGATTTCCATTGCTAATTATCGTTCACTGAAAGTTTTTTTAATGAAATTATAATACTGTCCAAATTTTTTTAAACCAGAAAATTTAACTTTCATTAGCAGTCTTTTAACAGCATGTTTAATAGAAAAAATTATGAATATATGCAAAAGAAAAATCTGAAGTAATGATGGTGTTCAATACTGTTGAGATTTATTACAAAAGCAGACTTTCCTAGATACATTTTATCTCTTCTACAAAACGACACAACTACACGAACGCCATATTGCCACGGAACTACTACTCTAGACAATACAAATACAGGTGCATCTTAATTAAAAACAATGTATGTTTAGAGTTCAAAAAACAATGTTCAAAAATATTCTTTCAATTAACAACACCCACCCTTGAAAAATATTTTTTAAGCACTTGGTTACTAACATAGCACACAAACAACTTTTATACGAATAAACCAATTTCCTTTAGCAAAAAAATGTGCCTAGCTCTTGGTAATGGTTTTGTGAGGATGTCAGATACCATATCCTCACTGGCTAGGAACTCAACAGAGATATGATTGTTGCCTACATGATATATTAAAAAGTGATGTCTTATATCAATATGTTTGCTTTTGGAGCTGGTCATGGGATTTTTAGCAAGTTGGATTGCTCCCTTGTTATCACAAAATATCTTTACACATTTGTTTTCACACTCAGGATCTAGTTCCTTGAAGAGTTCCCTGATCCACAAGGCTTCTTGTGTGGTGAAGGTGAGGGCCATGTACTCTGCTTCAGTGGTAGATAGGTCAACTGTGCGTTGCCTCTTGCTGTACCATGAAATAGCAGCTCCTTGGGACTTGAAGCAACATCCACTGACAGAATGCCTACCATTTAGCTCAGGGGTAGGCAACCTGGAAACTCTGGTGTTCTACTAGTAAGTTCTCGCTAATTGAAATGATCTACTGTTCCCCTGTAATGTATATCTCACGTGCATACAAGATACGTTCTGTTTTTGTTTTATTTCTAACGATTGTAAATGGCCTACTTATTGTTTTATAGTTACATAAATATATACTTAAAAAATAACTGATTGAAAATTGGTCTGTTGGTTTGAGATGAAACACTGAAATTTCAGTAACACTGATAAGTCTCTTCTCCTAGTGCGAAACTTGGCAGGAACATTCTTTGATAATGGCCTTGATGTTTGGAGAGTAGCTGGTTACACAGAGTCGAATGCATGATTCTAAATGTTCATCAGTTAGCCTTGTTCGGTATTTATTTTTTATGAAGTTTGTGTTTGAAAATGAAGACTCACATAGGTACGGTGAAGCAAACAAGGCTCTAATTCGAAGTGCAACATCAGTCAGCGCTGGATATTTCTCTTGAGGAATGACTTGCCAACATGTATTTGGTTCTGCAACACTTTTCACACTCAAGTCATTTCTCAAAGAAATGATTTCAAGTTCTGCAGCTGTTCTATTTGTGTTAAACTTCGTCTCCATGGTCGAGGTCAAATCCTCAATATTCAGGTTGGCCCATGGAAAAGACACAAACTGACATATCACAGAAATTTTCTTGAAATCTGAAAATCTACAATCAAAATCGTTTTTCAAAAGAGACGGTAGTTTTAAATGTTCTTCTTTTTCATACGGGATTTCCAGTTTTTCTACTTGTGCTTTCAGTGTAGGAAAGTGCCTTAGATCTCCTCCTCTTAGATTTTTCTCCCAAAAACTAAGTTTTTCAATGAAAGTGTCTACTTCAGATATCATTTCAACCATTTCCTTATCTTTCCCTTGAAGTTTAATGTTCAAATCATTTAGTTTTTCTGTAAGATCAACTAGGAAAGCTAAATTATGAAGCCACTTTGAATCTTTAAGATGATTTACCAAGGAGTTATCCTGGTCCTTCAAAAATGCTGTAATTGCAGGTAACAATTGAATGAACCGCTGAAGAACTTTGCCCTTACTCAGCCAATGCACTTCACAATGCAGAAGTAGCTCTCCATACTGCAACTGTAATTCATCCAGCAAATCCTTGAAGGGTCGTCTTTGGAGAGGATGGGCTCGTATTTTGTTGATTACCTGCACTACCACTCTCATGGTTTCATTCATGTTCAAAAACTTTTCGCACAGAGATTGCTGATGTATGATGCAGTGATATGACAAAAATTTCGGGAACTTTTCATCTCTACGGCACTGAGCTAAGAAGCCATTATTTGAACCAACAATAGCAGCTGCTCCATCAGTGGTAATGCTCACAAGCTTTTGAATTGGAATTTTGTCAGAAATAAGAAACTGTTTCACTGCAAAAAATAAATATCTTCACCTCTATTATGGCCTTTCAAATGAATAAGTTTCAACAATTCTTCTTTGACTGAGAAGTCACTGAACACAAGTCTTGCAAAAATTGGCAACTGAGCATTGGAGAGAGAAGTAACAGCACACATCCAAATCTTTATTTAATTGAGCTATGACATCATTTGACATATTTTCAACTCTTCTTGTGACAGTTCTTGCTGAAAGTTGCAGGGACTGAATAGCAGCCATTATTTCAGTTTTGTTTTTGAAATTTTCAAGCAGATCATCGCCTGCTTGAAGAAATGCTTCTTTAACAAATTCCCCATCTTCAAATGGCTTCTTATGTTTTACTAACACGTTGGAAATGCGGTAAGAAGCACCTGTAGCTGCTGTGCTCTTATCTGTCACTTTTGTTAACATGTGTTGTTGTAAAGACAACATATTTTTCATTTTTTTCATTTTCTCTCGCCTCAGTTCTGAGTTTGGGAGAAACTCTTTATTTACGTTTGCATGTACTGTTTCAAAATGTCTTTGAACATTGCTCTTTTTTACAAAGGCAATATTTGCTTTGCACAATAAACAAATGCATTTTCCATTTGTTTCAGTGATGAAAAATTCATGCTCCCATTCCGCATGAAAATTGTAAGTCTTCTGTTTCTTTGGAGCACTCATCACAAGTGATTATTTTATCACAATGTCTTTATATAATTACGAAAAAGGACTTAAAATTATCATAACAAACGTTGCTGCAAGGCCAAGAAATGTCATATAAACGTCAGAAAATAATATATATGCGCCGGTGTGGACAGCTGAAAACTTAAGTTTGAGGTTATATCAACCTGACAGTATTGCCAGAACTGAAAATTAGAATTGCACACACGCTGAAGCAAAAGTACACAAAATACACACACCTTTACCAACACAAATATACAATATTAGTCGTCAAATAAAAATGCCTTCCTGAGATGGGAATTATTTTTAAATCACTCTATGTTGTTAAGTTTAAATGAAAATTGCAGAATCAAAATGGCGATCCTGAACATCTAATAATAGGTTTGTTTTACTCGCAGTGACCTGGCATCTCTTTGTGCTCTTTCAGCTCCCGGGGCACTCCTAGGCGTTTTACTTACCGGAAACAATATGGCGGGAGTCCGTTTTACTCGCCAGGTCAAGCGCCTCCAGGTCAAGTAGGTCATGCTCCTGCCGCTCCACCTCGCGAGGTAGAGTTGTGGGGGCAAATCGTCTGCTAGATGTTTTCGTGCCAGTCTGCTACATCGTGGTCTGTTAACGTTCGTAGTGATATGGATGAGAATAACTTTTTATTCCAAACAACATTGGAAAATTATGGAAATATCAGAGCCGAAGATGGAGTGGTGTTATTTACAGCAGATTGTAATTATTTATTTTGTAAATGATGATTTTTCATTCTCTATTATATTCCCGATAACTACTGCTAGTTCGGCCATCACAAAAAGAAATGCACGCACGCAGTAAAGCGTTTTCCTTCGCCCTTTAAGAGTACAACCCCCTCTGACCTGGGTCAAAATTATTCCAACTCCAGGGAGACGCGAGAGACGCTGGGTCAAGCGCGAGTAAAACAAACCTTATGATAACTATTGATTGTTGAAAGTGTCACTTTGAATATACACAAATACAGCATAATATACAGATACGAGAGAAATAACTAAATAATAATATCTTTTGATTTGGAGATGAACAAGATAAACAGACTAACACAAATATTCTTCTACTGGGGGAAACTTCTAAAATACACAAAAATTACACAAAGTCATCACCACACAAAAATTAGACACACCTGCCAGAATTACACACATTTTGTGTAATTACACACATTTTGGCAATTGTATTGGTCCAATACAATTTTGCAAACAAAAACATCTCGTGACTAATACATGTTGTTATTCCGTTCTTCGTTTTAATCATTGCAGGTTGGCCTAAATATTTTCACTCGTAAAAATTTTCTAAGCACGTTGCATTTAAAAAAAATCTTGTTATGCAAGTAATTTTATTACTTCCTAGATACAATTTGTAAACTTCGCACTAAATAGATTTTTTACTATCATGATTTCTTAATGTTAGCGTGCATAGCAAACGATTTAATGTAGCCGCACGTCTGTGACATTGGTGGCTGCGCTCTTGAACTGAGTTCCTTGTTTGTTTATTGTTTGGAGGAACATAACAAAGATTGTTACGTAAAATAACTCAAAAGTTTTGCTATACAAACAGCAACTACTTTATACTCATTACGTTTTATGGATGATTTGTATCTTTCGTGAACAATGTGTTTTTCAACTGTTAACTAACTGAGGTTTGGCCTATTCTAGTATAATATTTCTTTTGAGCCTTGCCAGTGGCGGCCGGTCAATGTTTTGAGCTCAGTGCTCTGAATATAATTTCCTTTACCCCCTTCCCCGCTAAATCGCTATACTTTCTTTCCCTGCTAATAATCATATGTTTAGCTCAAAGGTATAGGACTTTTGCTTTACATGTATTGAGAAATTGCTCTGTGTTTCATGGCAAGCAGTAATGTAGCCAATAAAGTGTGTTGTAAAAAACTTTCAACCTAAAGATGTTGTCTACAATGTATAGGTACTCGTTAAATACACAAGCA
>PNEQ01022282.1:0-19035 GCA_003012365.1 Medauroidea extradentata
CGTAGGGGAGGGGTGGAAAGGGGTGGTCTGCATAAGTAGTGTAGATATGTATGTGTCTGCATAAGTAGTATAGATATGTATCAGATATGCTAGTTCCTTGGAGAGTGTGGTGTTGTTCGGATGATGTCTGCCGTGTTTGAAATCAGTCAAAAGGTCTTGCATGTAAGTATCGCAATTATTTGATTGATTTCATTGATAGTTGATCGGTTATAGCTATGCAAGTGATAGGCTTGTGTACTCGAGGCCGAACTAAAGGATACAACATGAGTGTGTTATAATTTATAAAGATAATTGATTTAATTTACTTCTTTTTAGTATTTTTCTGAAACTGATAGATTTTATCGGATATCGATTGATTATAACTCGATTTTGTTTGGGGATGATCTGATCTATTGTAAAATATTATTGTGTATTGTAAGCAAATAAAAAAATTTCTGTATTTTCATTAATATATATTTTAATATTGACAGATTTTATTGGGAATCGATCAGATATAGCTTAGGTGATGGGCGACATAAGCAGATCCTGTATCGGGTTCAACAATAATAATTAAAAGACCAATTTTTTAAAGAATACTTTTTTATAAATTGATTTAATTGATTTTGTAAGTTTGTTTATCAGTGACGCACGAAAGACGTGTAATCCAGCTGCTTTAAGAAGACAATTGGGTCATGCTGATTTTGAGACATCCACAAATGTAATTTTGATGAGATGAGGGAAAAAGGGAAATTTTTCGGGAGGGGAAATTTTGGGGGATTTTTGACCTTTTGGTGACCACTATGGCGGGTTTCAAAGGTCAAATTCAAGACGGCTATCGTTACGTCATCGAAGATGGCGGAAAAATCCACATCGAACAAAAATCCTCACTCAGAATCCTGCACTGGATCCGCCATAACATTACTACTCTAGTAGTATTGAATCCTTGAAAATTTGGTTAGTTAATTCTTTGTAAATTTTCGAAGGACTATCGTGAAGTACTGAAATTCCACTTCAACGCGTTAATCTTCACAGTTTGTTGACATGTAATATGTGTCACTATGCTAGATCTTTATCAAAATATTTGTGATGTACCTTGTAAGTTTTTCATTGTTAAATATGTTATTATACAAAGTTTGTAGATTCAAGTACTGAGATATTTGTAAATAATTCTACAGTTATGCATTAAAAATATGTAGTTTCTGCATTATAATTAACGAATCTTCTTTAAACATTTCATAGTTAAGTAATACAAGTATCGCTAATTACTGAGTTCAAATAGTCATCTAGGAAAAAATTTCATTAAAATTCATATCGTATTAAATACAGAACAAGATGTTTAGACATATACAATTGTTTCAAAATGGGCAGCCATGGTCGAGGGCCCAAATATCTCACCTCCTACTTTGGCGATCCGGGTTAGATAACCGGTGGGTTCAGTCCCGGTTTTATTTTAGCACGTGGCAAACATGGTGAACATTGTTGTTAGCCAGCGGGTTTACTCGGGTGTCTCACGTGTACTCCATTTTAACTGCTTACACTCGTATCACATCACCACAAACATTCTTCGGGCTGAACGGGTGACAGGTATGTCTCACTAGTCGAGCAGCTGGGCCAACCTTCAGCTCCGTCTCATGTCATACACACTGAGACCCTGTCAGATCGCGGGAACATGTGTAGCAGGTCACGGGATAATATACCTTAACTTCCAAAACGTCAAAGATAATTTTACTATGATCACGATGAAATTACCCAATTTCTAATGACCTGTCACATATAATGCATTATGAAATAATTTGAGATGATCGGGGGCAGTTGGCAGGTTGGCAACAGCTCACCGTTGAGAACGTGCACCGCCACAGTAGCAGCAGCAACCTCTGCCAGGGAGCAGGTGTAGTTTCCCGAGTCCTGCTTGTTGGCGTTGGCAATGTACAGACGGCTCATCGCTCCACCAGGATGCAGGTCAGTCTTCACACTGCAACAATCACACTTATCTTACCCTCACTCACTCTCCTCACACAACAAGAACATCATTTGGCAAATGTTCACGTAATTTTCTTGCCCAACAGACTGCTGCACCGTAAGACGTGAAGAACTTTGGCTGATGGAAGTTTAATCTCTTACTGCTGAGGGGGCCGCCGCGGCGGCCTAATGGTCAGACCATTCGCTTTCCAACAAGTCGATCCGGGATCGATTCCCGGTGGGGTCGGTGGGAATCGTGCCGGACGATGCCGCTTTCCAGCGGGTTCTCTCGGAGATCTCCCGTTTCCCCCGCCCCTTCATTCCGGCGCTGCTTCATACTCACATCATGTCACCCTTCACCAGAGCTGAAGATCTCGATGTTAAGCGCTGACCAAAATCTATCACTCACTCACTTTAACTGCTGAACATACGTGAATGTTACCAGCGTAGTAGTAGCACTTAAGTAATATTTTACGTGCGCACACATATTCAAGTCTAACCGTTTGGTTACGTCATGGTTAGAGGCCGTGGCTGGTGGGCTAAGGGTCCCGACTTCTACCGTAACCAAGGAGGAGAAATATAATGCTACCACTACGGGTATAGGACTTAGCGTGTGTTCGTTCCTTCACTTCCATTCCTGCAGAAGGCAAGGGCGAACCATCGCATGTTTATCCTCGCCTGATAGTCACAAGTGTTCCCCCTGAGGCCGTCATCTTACACACAATAAGTCAAAATGGCTTACAACTGAAAAAAAAAGAAGAAATTCCAATTATGTTTTCCTACCACCCCCTAAAGATTTTTTGGCACAAAATGGCGAAAATCACTTTAAATACTCTACTGTTTAGTACTAAAATTTAGACCCGGAATTTAACTAAAGATATATGCGTGGGCAATGAACTATTAACTTTATTCATAATAAGATATGGGTTCATCACTGAATGCGTCACATAGGTGAACTTTAGAGGTTATATTAAGACCTTATCGCTCGGAAATTTTTGACATCGAACCCTCCAAATATGACCACCGATGATGTCACGTTAAGGCTCGGGTGATGTGACGTAAGGTAACTTAGGACATTTCGATGTATTTATTTGCATCGTAAAATTCAAAGTCTTAAGAGGAAATAAATTGTAATCATAACTAACATATTTTTCTACAAGATCCAATTTTATTGGCCGTATAATTTTTTCATTTAACGTGGTAAAAAATTATAACAAATAGGCCAATTAAAAACATCCTGACATAAAGACGTAATCAGTTTCTTTCTTTGCTGTGAAATTTACAACATCTAACAACTTCACGATCTGCATCTAAATAACTATTAATGGAACCCCTAAAAGAGGAAGAAATAATTTTTTAAATATTTTAAAAACTATTAGAAATAATCGGGTGCGTAAAACATAATCCACATATGACCATTCAGTACAAAAGAAGCAATTTCTTTTTAACACTAGGCTGTAACGCAATTTTGGGAAGACCAATTTTTTTTAACGGCCATGTTAAATAATATTGGAAAATATTCTATAAGTTACTCAAGGTTAAGTAATTAGTTTTGAAATGATTTGTACCGTTTACAATATTTCCGTTTATCCAATTCGATTACTTCTGACACTCGCTAGGAAAAATCACAGCTTGCTCGTAACTAAGTTTGTGTATAGATTTTACTGCAGTCAAAAGTTAACGTGACAGGATAAAAATTGTATGTTATATAAAGAGTATGTTTTAAAAGATTGCATCCAAATGTATTGAAATTAATGCAAACGGCCTATAGAAACAATTCACATATTTAAGTCTTTAATATATTGTTACGCCAAGAGTTAGGCCAATTTTAAACCTCGTGAAAACCCAAAGCTAGAATTACTGCACCGAAAATAGACCCACAGTTCTGAACGAGATGCTTGTAGTTAACCAAAAGCACATATTTTTTATTAACGAGCGCAAAGTCAGTATTTTGGATAAGATTTATTCTGACGATGATGTCAATAAAATTCATACAATAGTTTTACAATCTCTTTTTGATTGATAGTCATATTGACAGGCTAAGTGGTTATACAGACGCTGTGGCATATCATTGTTATTCTTACACAAAATTTTATAATTTTTGCTTTTGTATACACAACGATCGTCCTACAATTAAATTTATACTATAATTAAAAGTTTTTAAAGACAATTCGCATTATCCACACAATTTTTTAAGTAAACAGTCGCAGTCACCGCAGTTGTCACAGAACTCGCCACTCGCTAAATATTGTTCGAGAGCAGTTCCTGACAGAGTCTGACCACCGTTTTTCGTCAACGTTGCGTCTTTCTTTTCTGGGCTATTGTTATTCCATCGCCATTCGCATTCCGTTGTTTCTTAATTGATATGCTTAGCTTCATGTAGTCTTTGTGAGGATACAGACGCCTACGTGCGAGTCAGAACTGTACACTGATGGCGTGATGTAATGTTCTCAGTTACCAACTACATACGCAACTATCAGTTTTAATAATACATACAATACGTGAGTCAAGCTTCTTATGTTAGCAGATATAGAAGATGTGTTTGATATATGCCTGAGCATGAGCACGTTTATAAGGCTCAAATTGTGTTGCACATTAACCTCAGTATAGTCTCAAGGGTCTTAAAATTGATTTTTGCCTGCTACTCGCAATCAACTATAATTAACTTAACAATAGTTCACCAAAATAATATTTATTTAACATTTTGAACAACACATTATATTGAAAAAGTAGTTTTAAACATATTATACAGACTACCAGATCATAACTTAACAAGTTATCAAGTCATATCTAGGAACAGGAATATTTCGCAAACCTGCATGTTAGAATTAACTATGCTATGCACACTCAAGCCCCGACCATTATTCCACTAGCTGTACTTAGTAGAACAGCAGACAATGACCGAATATACGGGGCTTGAGTATGCATAGTACAATGGATTCTAGTCTGCAGGTTATTGAATTAGCGTAACTTCCCAGTCCCTATCATATCTACATGTGAAAAGAAGTCTCTTTTGCACAACTATACTAATTTATCAACGCACATCTCGAACCTATGAACGTAAAATTTTCTGGATGGCTATCTTCAGGACGTAGGTAACAACTGAAAAGTTAACTGTCGTAATTTGACTACTTATGAGGTTAAAAGAGATTAAATGGGTTTATAGCTCGAACTTGACGGACCATCATTAAGATATTTCTTCGCTGCAATACACGTACAAATTGTTGAGAAGTAATGTTTTTTTTTTTTTTTTTTTTTTTTGACATTTGACCTCAAAGATGTGAAAATACCTGAAATGTGTATTCCATTAACCGTCAATATCTGTCGAATTCTTCGGAATAATGCATTTTTGGCCGCATTAAAATGTAAAACTCTGAATGTAAGAAATTTAAATACAATAAAAGGATAAGTATTTAAATTTTAGTTAAGAAATACAATCACTGTGCATTGTCGAAATACTTAGCAAGTAATTTTTCTTAGAACAAACATTTGAGATCAGTTGTTTAATTTTAAATCTTATTCTACGTAGTGTTAATTCTGTTTTATTAATTGTACTCATATAATAATGTTCTAAAAACATTAGAAAATATATTGGTTTAAAATATTTGACTGAGACTCCCTAATATTATATTTTGGATATTTAGCATTGGTACATAGCAATATTTATTCAATTTCATGAAATATTCGATTTTATTACTTGTACTAGTATGCAAAAAAATTAATTATATTTAAATATGAAATTAATACATAGATTAAATTATAACTGTATTATAATTCACTTAAAGAATTCAGTAAAATACAGTGAAATTCTATTTATTTCTGGAAATTAAAACGTGCAATCTGCAGAACAGACTTCACAAGGAAAACTAAATGTAACAATAATTTAATTAAAGTATTTATTTAAAAATTAAAAGTACATCCTGCGTGTGGTGTCGTAAATATATATTATCAATAAATACTAACTTTATAATTACGAAAATATTTTCTAATGAATTATACTAACTAAATAATACATTTATAATATTTTTTAAGCAAAAAATTTATAACACGTTTTAATCTGCTAAATTTTTATGACATTATTTTCTTCTTAAACGATTTTTTTTCACGTGCGGAATGTGATAATCTACGTAACAAACATGTGCAAATATTTTATATATATATATTTATATAAAAATTAAATAAGTTAAATACTTGTTGTAAAAGACCGTTAAACTTACGCTTATCGGTCAGAATTGAAAATGTTTCTTGGCAATCTTCGCTTGCGAAATGGCAGAAATAAACTATGCGTAGAGACATGCATAATTCGCGTTATCATTTGATAGCAGAATAAATTTTACTTTCCTATACATAACAAAGCATAACCTGCGATTCAATTGGCCACGGACTTCTATGTGTTGTCATTTAGGTGTGTTTTTCTTTACAGAGATTGGCCTCTATACCGTGTAAGCATTCTCCATGACAAGTCACGACAATATCGGCCAGCGGGAGACGTCGAATGATCCTATAGTCACTTGGAGTCTAGTCAGCTGTCAGAAAATAACGCGAATTTTGCATGTCTCTAAATGCGGTTTGTACCTGATACATACTATAGTAAAAATTCATGATCCCTGGTGTCAATTTCATATACAAACTAGTTTTTGTACTGAAATGTGTTCGCTCAATTCAACGGTTCGTACGACTTATCTGTAGAGATGGTGACATTTTACGAATGCAATGACCTGCATGTTAGGATCAAATATCCTATGCATACTCAAGCCCTGTCTGTTCATTCATTGTCTTCTGTTCCACTGAGTAACAGCTAGTGGACAAATGGTCGGGACTTGAGTGTGAATACGATATTTTATTGTAACATACAGGTCATTGAATTCGCGTAATTTCACAATCTAATCTCATCTGGCACGGGCCTGCCTACAGCTGCGATGGCGCGCCACAGCAACATGACCCTACCCCCACTGTATCTACCATACGTCATGTATCGCCAACTGTAGCGCTGAAACGGTGCGTTTTCCGATATATGTCCACATAACATTCTTTGTTCCTCTACGTGAGAGAATTGTTTCCCCAGAATATTAACACGCAATTTTGCAACATTCTGTATATGGAAAAATATTAAAGTGAAGTTCAATATGCGAAACACGAAGAATTGATTTTAAAAAACCTAATACAACATTCATCGCAGTAAATAAATATTATTGTTTAGTTAACTTTTATTTAGATGTATTTATATAATATATGAGTATATTTGTGACCTAACCTATGTTTCCGTAATTATTACAAACATTTACAAGTATTTTACATCTGAAATATATTTACGTAAGTTCTGAACGATTAGAAAACATATTGAAAACTCCGCCAATCATTTTCTAACAAAATACAGTAGTTTGCCGAGTTATAATATCGGGTATAGTTATTTTACGTTAGACTTTCGACAAAATGTTATGTCACCTAATAATACAATGAAATATGAAAAGTTTTGTATGTCTCAGGGTGTAATTGCATGTTTAGTGATTTTTAGTACGTTATGAATAACGGGGAATGAAAACGGTTTGATGCATACCTACAAACTGTAACCATTTGTAGTTACACTGTAAAAATACATATTCTCATTTAATATATATGTAAAAATGCTTTACAAATGTATGTATTTCAAGCATATACATACACGCCCAAACTTGCGTGGACTGTGAAAACGAAGACTGTTCGAAATAGTCATTACTCATGAGACGACACGCGACGTCACGAAAGCATTTCGTACACTTTCACATAACAAGTTAAGTTCGACGTTGAATACAGAAGTTCAGACCGCTAGAGTAGACAGACTTAGTGTAGCTGGTCGAAGCTGTCAAACGCACGCCAGAATGGGGCGTACCTTAGTAATGGCAGATCAAGCGACACGGTGAATTTATTTTTTTAGATGGAAGACGATTCCGTAAATACCATTCGGTATACTACATATCAAAATTAGTGATGATGATATATCACGAAAATGTTTTCTGCCAACATACCCTTGAAAACGCTGTAGTTAATTAAAACACATATGATTAAGTGATGTATGTCTGACGAAACGCAGCTGTCTGCAAACCAATAGAAGACATCAAATATTACAACAGCGGGAGTCTTTTTGGATCTTTTTGAAATAGGGCAACAGCTCCACATGACAACGAAAGCCATTCATCTTCTGGTAAATTGTACGTACGTTGAAACCCCGCAAACAGTCAGGTTTTCACGCGATAAATCATCCTCTCTAATCATAATACAATTTCATGAAGATAGGTTTTATTTGTTGAAATGCACGTGTATTAACTTGATTCCGGTTTTTCTGAACAGTTGAATAGTATATGAGTTGGTCGATCTGAGTGGTGAATGGGTTTTGTTAGTTAACTACTTGATTTTAAACGGGAGAGAGAACTTACAATTGCTTGCCGGAGTTTCTTAAGTGAAGCGTTCTCGTTCAGTGGGAATTCGGCTCCTCAGCCACGAAAACTAATTACAGCCAGCTTGAAATATAAACTGGAGAAGTGCCTGCGGCCTAATGCCGGCCCATACTTGAAGCAGTTTTTGAGAAGAGAAGGACAAGTTAAAGCTATCGACACCCTGGGAGCATATCTCTCCGGCAGGCTCCTTTGGTCCGTCGCGTTCCAATTACGCGCATGTAAACAACTCGGCCGAGGGAAGGGAGAGGCTTACGTCGCCACTGCTATAGCACGCTTGCAAGGCGCGCACAGCGATATTTGTGTTTCGCCTTCCAAGTTACTCGGCACGCCGCCAACGTGATTAATGCGCTTTCCTTGGATAGCTGGGAACCGTGACTGTTAATTGGAAACACAGTGCGTTCGTTACGCTACAGGAATAATTAGTCCGTATCTTGGAACACTGCAGGCGGGGACAAGAGTTTGTTTAAAAAGAATTTCCCCTTTACATACAAAAATCTTTTATTTGAGCTTTGTCCCGAGAACTAGTTAGTAAGTGAATTAAAAAAAAAATGGGAATAACCAACATAGTATTACGGCTTCATAATACTGCGGGATTATTAACTAACGACAATTAGGTCAGTACAAAATTTATTTGCTTGATAATTAAATAACATTTCCTTTAAACGAACGAAAATTAAATTTCAAATTGCAGTATAGCGTGCATATAATTACGGAAGTACAGGTTATAGAGTTGGCGGTGTCTATACATTTTCCGAATCACTTATGAAACATGTACTTCAACTAGACGATGTTTGTAGACAATTTAAACTCCATCGTATGGGAATGTATTTTTTTATTTTTATTTTAGAGTGGTTACATCCATCCCCCCAAGTTTTATGCCACTAGGCTTAGTAAATAGCCTCTTATAAACTATATAAACCCAAGCAAGGGACACAAACATCAGCGCCTGGCATATATTAGAACCCAGAACCTCTCACATTGTAGGCCGGCACGCTACCGACAACGCTATGGAGACCAGACCAGCTTCATAGTTCTAGCTACGTCAATGTGACACCAAATAACAACATTTTTGATTTTACGCATGGTGGCAATTTAATAATGCGAATTCATTAAAATTATTTCCGGTGGGCTAAACAACAATCACCAAATTAAACCAAATCGCTTTCAAATTAAATTAAATAGCATTATATTCCTGTGTGAAAGAAACATTAGCGAAGGTTTTTCAATTTAATAAATGTGTAAAATACTTATTAGTTAAACTAAAACGATTTATCATAGTTTCCTTCCAATGATTTTTGTGGTTGTAATGTAATGTCTCGCTGATTACTTGCCGTGATAATGAACTTTTTTAGAATTCAATTCGACATAGTATTCTAATTATTTCTATATATGGACTTGGTTTTCTTTACCTTCCATTGTATGATACAAAGCCAATACAGATATCAGCATAAGTTACATGACATATTTTTTTATTTTAGATTATCTTAGATACACTTACGAAAGAAGTAAAACACTGTTGATGAAAGAGTGAGGCGAAAAAATATTAGAATAATGTTAGCGGGAGTGAATCAGGTGGAGTATGAGGCATTGTGATGTAAGATATATATATATTTATATAATATGTATGTGTGTGTGAGTGAATTTCCCAACATATGGCATCTCTAAATAAAGAAATTATTTGTGATAGTTTCCAAACAATAGTTGTCAACATGAAATCATTTATAATTACTCACAGTTGACAAACATGGAACATAAAAATTGCGTAAAAGTGTCCCAAGTCAATCCACGTGTCCAAATTAACCAACCCTTATTATGTTACATGATTTTGAGGGGATAAAATAAACTTGTCGGCATATGACGTTGATAAAACTTTGTTTTAAAATGAGTTGTGTTTAGAGTGACATAAAATTTTACCACAAAGTTGAATCCCAGAGGATTTCGTACAATTGCTACGACGAGGCGATACATTTTCTTAAATTTACAAAATAGAAAAAAAAATCAAGTTCTTTTTTAGACCGGCAAAACGAGAGAGTAGAAACATCCAATACAAAACATGGAAGGAATATAAAAAGTTTAACAATAAACAGCACACACAAAACATGGAGACAACACACAAGTTTCAATAAACGCAGAAATTGCAACACCATAAATAGGACACGTCACTGTGAAACAACACAAGTTTCAGCAAAAAACCAATTTTTCGAGAATTGAATTATTTTTTTCCATTATCCGAAGATCTTGCTTTCTCCCTTGTTGCGTATCAAGCCTGAAGATGGGTGAATTGATTTCGATTACCGAAACGTCGGTTTTTTTCATCTGGCTAAACTTGTCCATCTCTGAGTCATTTAAGATCTTATGTTGTAAATTTTACTTTTATTATAACTTGTGTTATCTCATTGTTTTGTGTTGTACTTGTTAAATTCTGGCCGTTTTTCGCAGTGGGTATTTTGTCTGTTATATCCGGCTGATAAAAAGCGATTAACTTTTTATTGATGTTAAGTAAATGTTTGTCAACCGTCGGTTTTGTTTACTGAAATCATTGAGGGTTATATTTTTGTGGTGTGTTTTTTTTTAGCTTTGTTTTTTATTTTCACCAAAAACAGAACTTTTAGCCACCAAAATAAAAACAGTGCTATGTGCACAAACCCATTCTTTTTATATCTTTTTTTTTTAATATATGAAATGTTATCGGGTGCGTATTAAATGTGCTATCGGTATGAACCCTTGTTTTTCGCGAAAAGTATTTTGCCTCACATTGTTTCGCTGCCTTACGTGCACATCTGCAGTTCTGCTTCGTGGTCAGTGACTGGATATTTTAGCTTTCGCGAGCCTTGGGCTTCTTCCAGCAAATCACAGACGTGTGGCGTTGAATGAATGTTATTATAATAGGCTCAGTCAAATGAGGTACGGCTCATCGCATAGACACGCTGCCAATAACTGTGAAGCAGAATTACAGATGTGCACGAGAGCGACTGAACCAAACTGTGGCAAAATTCTTTACGCGAAAAACAAGGGTCCCTAGCTATCGGTATACTTTTCGTACACGTTACTTATTTATTGCGAATTGAAAAAGTTGTTTGTAGTAAAGTATTTATTTTGTTGGTTTAAAAATGAACTGATTAAAGAAATACGAAGTGTGTATACGTTGCCACAGAATGATATAGGACCTACTTTGCGCAAAAAAGTAAAATATGCGTATATTTTATCTTATCCATTAATGATAGCAGAAGTGATTTATTTCTAGTAACAATAAAATAGATTTTACGAAATAAAACCTATTTTAATGTAATTTACACTTTTAATTTTTTTACGGTTGGTATAATTTATGGTTTCATAATATGAAATCTGTGTTTTTCTATCAGTTTTGATCACGCTTAAATTTTGTCTATAGAATGTTAATTAAAATGTTTCATAATTAATATTAAATTTAAATTTTATCAGTTTTATTTGTATGTAGTAATTATTCTGGTATTTTAATATCTGAAATCTTATTTCGTTAACCCTTTTTGAAAACTGTATTTTTTTTTTTTTAATTTTTAAGTCTAATTTCAAAACAGATGTAATTTTTTTTTTCACTTGCATAATTTCAGAATTTCAAAAATATAATCCTTACACTGTCGTGAGGAAGTGTTTACTACATTATATTTAAGAATACTAATGTCTGTAATGATATTTGACTGAGAAGCACGCTTATTTCTTACGTTTGTTAACAAAACTAATTTCAAATTTCTTTCCATACTCGGAAATCTTTTAAGTACGAAACGGCATCGAAATGTTTTAGTAAGTCTAGAATATAATTATTTGCCAAGAGTTAAAAAAAATTATGAAAAATGGGACTCACAAATTTATAACGAAACAGTCACACGCACAAATATGCAGATAACGGTAACGAACATTTAAAGTTTTTAAATGAATGTGGAATACATGTTATCAAATACGTACAAATATCTGTTGAGTGTACAGTACGTCTGACGGATATCAAAATACATTAAGTAACAATTTAGACAACTGACATGAACGTCTCAGTTTCTGTGAATTTCAGAACCTAACTTAGTTCTTTTACTTATTTCTGGCCAGTTAAGTCAGTTCTGACATAACTTCCACGTTTCCTCCTTACATCCTGGCAGTATCTTGTCGAGGGAAACTGTAGACACGTTAAATATAACTTCCTTCATCCTCAAATTAACTATTTTCCGACTTGCTGGCCGGAGAATGTTTCAATTACGGGGCGAAGAAGGGAGGGTAGCGCACGTGAGGAAGGTTGGAAGACAGACGTGATAAGTTACAGCGGACGGCAGGAGGATGAGGTCTGGCAAGAGGGGAAATGATTCAATACTTCACTGCTCTGGATGGCAGCATCCCCTTATTACATCAGCCGCGAGAGATGCCCCCTCTTATCATTTATATACTTAGCGCAAGAGCGAGTCTATGTGCTGTAATTACGTTGTAGGAAGCCTCAGAACAAGTCTACACTTCCGTACTTTCACGCACTTCTAAGGTCACTGAAACTTACTTAATATTTGGTAACCTGGCTTGTGTAAATTGACTACAATTACAAAACAGTTCTCAGTAGAAATTAAAGTAAATCATGTTATGAAAATTTTTAATAAATGCATATTATTCTTTATCAGCGGTGAATATATTACTATGCAACGTGTTAATATGAAGTTATAATCTACAGGGATCTTGATACCGCACAAAGCAGTTTAAAAATAAGTAAAATTTAACGTGTAACAGAATTTTAGCTAATTAGCAAAACCGACTGCTCATGTATAGTATAAAAAAAACAGCATTTCGTGGTAGAAATACCATATGTTAATTGTCGCAGTTATATCAGTGTAGTTTAATTTTTAATACTAATAAACAACTTCAAAAATTAATTAACGCATTTTGCCTGACAGATTAGTATCTGTTGTGATCGTTTCGTATTTAAGTCCACGATCTCTCGTTTATTTCAAACAATTGCAAATAACTCAAATATTTTTTACCAAATGCTTTGAAAAAATTTAAAACAGTGAACAGTCATACGATACACAATTTGCCACAGCGTTTTTTTTTAAATAATACACCGTTTGCGAGCAAAAAAATATTTTGTTTTATCTTGGCTTATTTCCACAACAAAATTTGTACTATTTCGGGGGCAAAAATCTAAAAATCAGTTTGGTGTATTGCAACAGAAAAATTGATATACAAACGTTGATATATAAGTGTTAAAACTGTCAAAGGAATTTTTTATATATGTATTAATTTGCGTTACAAAAAATATTTTCGAAACCACTGTCAGACTAGAGAGCGAGGCCTTAAGAATCAGTGCTTGCAATAACAGTAATTCCAACTTATCCCTGCGTATAAATGGGAAAACTTTCATAATGACAGACTTTATATGTCAATCCACAGCTCAAAACCGCTGTAAATACAAACGTGAAATATTAAGAATTGCTGCCTCTTACAGTGCAGACAAACATTAAAAACGATTTCTTTTGTAATGCAACTCCTAAGAAAGTAAAGAAATAAAGGGGCATCCAATATTGTCGATTAAACTAAAACTTGACGGGCTATCATCCTGATATTTACTTCAATGAGAATGTCATGTTAATAAATCAAAATCCGTGAATAAAAATTAGAAAGTCGATCTCAAAAGGGGTAAGTTGAATTATTGATAATTCTTTTATAAAAATTTAACCCTACAAAGTACAACACTACATTTGCCTTTAGATTATGGTTGCTTTAATACCCAAAAATTTAATAAAATTAGAATCAATTGATACTTCCTGAAATTCCAAAATGGGTAAAACGTGTTCAAAAAGTTTTCAGTCTAGCTTTAACAAAACTGACTAGGGTCGTGATTTGCGCAACAATTTGATACTTGTAAAAAGTACAAATGTGATTTCAAGATTTTTTTGAAAATAAACCATTTAGGAGTGAAAAGACGTGAAATGTGTTTGACATAAATCCTTCTTTTTCATTAAATTTGTCGATATTTCGAAGCAGTCTTTCCTTAACTATGATACCCGATAAGGAATATTGGATATTACATCCCAAATGGATGCAATACCAGTAAAATTCAATTTAACTTATCCTCTATTAGTATGGTTTTGTTAAAATTTCAAATGTCGACGATCTTTTTTTTAAAAGATGGTTACATAATATGTTACCTGGAAAATGAATTTGGTAGTTTTTAAAAATTCGTCCCCCATTGGCGTAAAATGAGTGAAAAGTGTTTTCGATGAACTGACAATATCTTGAACCAGTCAGGAAATTGTTTTGATATTTACATTGAAAGAAAATGCGCTCACGCGTATTTAAAAAAAAATACTTTATAATGCCTTCTAAATTTGACCTCTATGAGAGTAAAAGTATCACAAATGTTTTCCATATATGATTTATCTATTGCGTACAGAGTACGTTGTTTCCGCTTCAGAATGAAGAGTACGTAAATTTCCGAAATTTAGTTTACGTAAGTATGACTAAAATTAGACACCTTGAAGGTGGAAAAGGTGAAATGTGTTATAATGAATCGTCGATAAACTTAAACGAAACTCCAAGAAAATGCAGGTATTGATCCTGACTGCAGGCCATGAGCGATTCTTGCCTCGTTTCTTATGTCAGAACCGCTAGTTCCTTTTAAAACGACGTCGTTGCCGCACAGACGCTAAGCATTTCTATCATAATACATGGTTCACAACACAGAACGCATGACCCTAGAAATCTCGTAGCTCTTTAGTTTACTTGTGTGGAAATTCGCTGAAATTTATGGAAAAAACGTCTGTGAAAAAAGGTCTGTGGGATACATTGAGAGCGGAAGAGAATTTTCAGAATGGTGAATTCTCGGTTCTCCCTAATCTCGCTTCCCAAGGCAAGCACTAGGTCTTCATTAACCACAGCTGTCGTCAATTTTACAAGTCGTCGTGCATAATTCCTCCTCCTTCATCAAAGTGTCTCGCCCATAACCGTACAACTAAATCACTACTAACTGCACTGGCCGTTAACCTCGAACCATTTTGTGAACAGTGTTACGCAACGTCACATTTTGTAGCCTACTTAAAAAATTCGGATTACAAACGAATGCATGTGACAAGTGAAACATTTCCTTTTTTGCTTTCTTTAAACATGGACAGCACACACTACACGATGTCTACTATCAACTCTAGTGCTGAAATTACATCTTAATCTTGCCTCTGTAACCAACAAACTAATTGCTCTTGACAACTGCAGTGTGGTAGCCACAAGTTTGTAACTGATTTATTGTATAACAGATCTAATGTAAACGACTATACATAATTATTGGGCAGACCGCAGTAACTTTATGTACACATATGTACATACACCTACGTACGTATAAGAATGAATTTATTTATACACGTTTTCACAATTTTTTCTCATTCAACTGGCTATGTATAAATATGGAGAACTCTAATTTATGAGTATAGTGACACTTAGTAACAGCCTTTTATTCTTCAATAAAAATTGAAAGAAGTAGAAAGTAATTTGAAAGAAATGTTTTGTGCCTATATAATGGTAGTTTATCAATCAATTTATAAAACATCGCACTCAAATGAACCATCTTCAAATGCTGCTATTATAAAAACAACCTGTTTAAAATCAACGTTTATCACCACAGATACCGTGTAACTGATATTTAAATTGATTCACTGCCAGTTTTAGTAACGTGAGTTTAAGTAATTAAATAAATATTTCGTGCGCAAATGTACTTGTGAAAGTGTGCACAATGACATTATTATATTGCCTTCTCGCAAATACAATCAACGCACTGATAATGTGATCTAAACACAACTTCAGAGCTAGCCTACCGTTGTTACACTGGATGCTACAAACAGCAGGAAATATTACTGATATAATAAATATAATGGTTCTATTTACGTAGTTAAGTCATTTCATTAAAGGTGAAACAGTAATATTAAATTGTTTGTGTTCCCTTACTTTGTCTTTATAAAAAAATACTCTCTGATGTGATTAATGGTTATCAACTCAGCGATTCAGGCAAAATTAAAATTACAAATTTTTGTCTAAATTCTTATGGTATCTTCAGAATAATGGCCAACAACGTTATCCCTAAATGGCTACGATAACAATGACATTTAATTAACATTTACTGTTTTTACCTTAGAAACTAATAGAACTCGCCATAAAAATAAACGACAAACGACCATAAATACAATAAACCTATAAATTACAATGTTGTACATAATCATAGGCAAGTACAGTTCATATACACGTACAATTAAATATATTCAGAATAAATGTGGAAAAAAACATTGATTAAAAAATTTATCGTGGAGGGCTATCTCAGAGCAGTTTTGTGGTCACAGCGACCGAGTGGTCTGACCACTCGCCTCCCACCAAGGCGATCAGAGTTCGTTTCCCGGCGGGGCCGACCCGGGATTTCACATGTGGAAGTCGTGTTAGACGATGTCACCGGCCGGCAGGATTTCTCGGGGATCTCCTGGTTCCCGCCATTTTCAGTCCGGCTCTTTTCCGTTGTAGGGTCTCGTGTCATGTCATCCTCGGAGTACGCAGATTGTCTACTGCAAGCTCCTACTTATAAAACCTGCATGCAGAGTGCGGTATACTAGCCCTCAGGTATCCTGGTCACACGACAATGTTTAGCCTATTTTCAGAAGGAAAAATTAGGCTTATGGGATAACCTTTCTGTCTTTGTGTAATGTGTGTGTCCGTGTCCGCGTGTGTGTGCCCCCCCCCCCCTAAAAACTTTTAAATCAGTAGACAGAATATCAATAAACGTTGTACACATATAGTACATTGTAAACTGACTTAACTTTTATATATTTCGTTTACGCTCTCTTTATATTTTGAAAATGGTGGACATTTTAACATTATTCGATTAAGCTAGATACACAAGAAACCCTAATTTAGAATTTCATCAGACATGGTGCACATATACAACATACGATTCTGACATGACTTATGCGTATTTCGTTCATCCTGTTTCAGTATTTACAAACTGGCTGCTATTTTTATATAATTTTAGAATAGCATTACTAATCTTAGGAAACATTTTTCCGTATTCCACAAAACTTGATACTCAAATATTACATAAAATGTATGATTGATTTTATGTATTTAGTTGATCCTGTGTTCAAATTTTTAAAATGGCGGTCATTTTTACATTTTCAACATTGTATTCCGTATTTTTGGAAATATTTTTCGGTATTTCACCAAACTTGGTACACATATTCTTAATACAAATGTGACTTTACTTCAGTAAATTTCGTTCATCCTAAGTTCATATTTTTAAATAGCGGCCATTTATATGTTTTTAGCGTAGTATTACATATTTTAGGAAATATTGTTCAGAACTCCACCAAACATGGTACACACATACAACATAGAAAGCTGACTTGACTGTTGTGTATTACGTTTATCCTGTATTCATATTTTCAAAATTGTGGCCACTTTAATTTTGTTATCATAGTATCCTCATTCTTAAGAATTATTTTTCAGAATTTCATCAAATTTGGTACATGTATACTACATACAAGCTGACCTGATATTTGTGTATTTTGTACATCCTTTGTTCACTTTTTCAAAATAGCGGCTATTTTTATATTTTTTAGGATAGTATTCTATATATTAGGAATAATTTATTTCAGAATTTCACCAAACTTGCTACACCTATACTAAATATAAAACTAACTTCACTTTTGTGTATTTCGTTCAGCCTGTGTTATTAGTTTTGAATCGGTGGCCATTTTTATATGTTAAGCATTGTATAACAAGTCTTACGTAATATTTTTCAGAAAATCACTAAACTTTTTACACATATACAACCTACTACGTACGAAGCTGAATTGAATATTGTGTAATTCATTCATACAATACTCATAAATTAAAAATGGCGACCTTAATTATATTTTTTTGCATAGCATGATTTATATAGTGAAATATTTAAAATTTGGTACACATACTATGTACATTTAAAGCTGACTTAACTTTTGCCTATCTCGTTCATCCATTTATAATATTTTGAAAACTGCGTCTTTTTATTTTTGTGATAGAAAGACATATCAAAAATTCTTCCCCTAGATTTCATTAAACAGGGTATTTGTATTGTTACAAGTTTGAGAGCACAAACTTTACATGTGGGCAATTCCCATGAGTTCTTTGGGATAGAGGTCTATAATTACAAATAAAAGAGTTAAATTAAGTACTGGATTTAATAGCTCACAAAGCTATGAAATACACAAAACAGTAATCAACTAGAACTCTCACAACACAATTACTTATGCACACAATTACTCCTGTGTCCCAGACACGTTAATTAACTTTGACAATTAAAGCACAAGAAAAGTCTACCATCAATTAACTAAACACTATAAATCACAATAAAATTCAGTCATATATCCAATCAACAGTATTTCTAATAATTACAATGTACAACCTTATCAGTCCGAAGTGGTGATGGCTCACCATGTGCTGCGCAGCACCTCGAGTGCACCGTTGTCTTCACTCTTGAGGTCTTCTGTTCGACTCCCGTCGCGCACCTCCTCTTCGCCTGTCAGCCCGCCGCAGCAGTCCTCTTGTATCGCCAACACTGCTCCGCAGGTAGCCGCCCGCCGCCTCACAGAAGACTTTGACGTCACCAAGATGCCTTCACCAGTCTCTCTCCACAGGCGTAGCACCT
>PNEQ01022283.1:0-19034 GCA_003012365.1 Medauroidea extradentata
GGACTTGGTCCATGTGTGTTGTCTCATATAGCTGGGATGTCGCCAGCCAAGAAGTGCATTCATCTCCAGAAACAGGAACTATTAGATGGCATGGGCAGACAACTGGGTGACATCCAGTAACTGGACTTGGTCCATGTGTGTTGTCTCATATAGCTGGGATGTCGCCAGCCAAGAAGTGCATTCATCTCCAGAAACAGGAAGTATTAGATGGCATGGGCAGACAACTGGCCGACATTCAGTAACTGGGACTTGGTCCATGTGTGTTGTGACACAGGTATTGATGTCATACTTTGTTTACTGAAGTTTCAGTTAATTTCTATGTTCCTTCTAAGCACAATTTTTCAATAGAGATATTATCAAGTGTGAAATGCACAGCACAAATTAGCCTATAACCTTACTGGAACATTCTTAATGTCTTTTTAATGAATTAGGCCTACTTCACTTAATAATTATAAATTTTGTGAATAAAACTGTGCACCCACCAGGTGGCGAGCCAAACATCTTCCTCAGTCCCTACAATGTTGTATTTACAGTGGTTATTACTATATAAATGGCTGTGGGTATGGTTTAGGTTATTTCTATCGTAGCACTGCCTCACGTAAAGTAAGTCTACCTAACCCCAACGTAGGTTATCTAATACAAGTACACTTTATCGACTATATTCCAATAATAGGAATAAAAAAAATGGAAATGAAATAAATAATTACAATTCACGTTTAAGAGCAAAGAACGATTGGATCAAGTGAAAAATATCTGTTATGTTCCATAAAACATTTGTTAGCGCACAGTGTCTTGAAAAACGAGCAAAATAAAAGCTACCTTTATCTGTGAAATGACACTTTAAAAACATTCGTAGTTTATAATATTTTACTTCTGAATTACAAAAAATTTCCTAAATGTGACTTACCTTTTCTAAAAAGAACAATTTAATTTGTTAACAAAAATCCCAACAATCAAATCTGTTCATAATCTAGGATCCACCAAAGATGTTAGAAGGGTCGCGATCCACGGATATTTGTGCAAGACAACCAACAAATTGCTACCACAACAGCAGTGTCACGTGACATGCAGCGATCATTGCGACGAACATCTCAACTTGATGACTGGATTCAGTTTCTTGGACGTACTCCATTGCAAATTGAACGACTGTCAAAGAAAACTAAACAAATAAAAGAAAACCATAAAATAAGCAGAGTATGCTTAGTCAGCAAGATACATACACAACAAGAAATTCCAAAATGGAATCGGGTCAAATAGAACCAAGGAACAAGCAGATAATAAATGAAAATAATAACAAATAAAATTTAAAAAAACCAAGTAACATGCGACACAACGATGAGATGAAACAAAAAACACAGCAAATATCAGACCCGAACAGATAAATAACAAAAAATAACAACAAATAGATGAGACAAAACGCAACAGGTAACAGACGTATACAAAAAAGACAAACGACACAACGAAGAGACGAAACAAGACACAGTAGTTTTCCAGACAGACAGTGTTACGACGTTTCGGGAACTGGAATCTGTTCCCGTCATCAGGTAGACACAAGGTAGACACACAGGGTTCAGGAACACGAGTGCGACTGATGAGGAGACTGGAAAAACCATGGGTTTATATAGGGTAAGCCCACTTATCCTGCTCAGCCAATGGGAGACGAGCTGTCTCCTGATTGGTCACGCAGCATAGATTTACTCTGATTGGTTGCAGCCCCCTTTTTATAGTGGCTTGTCGCTTAGTATGGCGATGTCCACTCATGACAACTTACTTCCTCTATGTAGAAAATAAAGTTTGGATTGAGTAAAATTATCTTTAGAGCATTCTTCTTGGTCTGAAATTAAAGAATGCAAGCCACACAGAAGCTTTGTGCTTTTAAAAAGGTTGTGTAGTCATAATTACAGCAACAGGAGTTAAATTGTTACCATATTAGAAAACTACTGCACCAGAAGATGTTTCGTTTCAACTTATTAGTTTGTGGGTTGGAAATTGTCTGTCTTAAAAGGATTTGACAAGGCATACATTCCGGCCATTATGGACCAGATATATTATCATCTAAGACAGAAAACTCAAACAGGGTGTCCGGCGACCGGGAAAACAGGGAAAACCTGGAAATGTCAGGGAAATTTGTGACATTTCTGCAAGTTACTAAAGTTGTATACTTACGTGCCAACTGTTAGGTATTTCTGTAAGTTTATACAGGAAGAGTCCGGAGGAAAGATTCATGCTTTGAGGGGTGATAGTACTGGTGATTCTGAACAAAATTTTTCTAATAAACATATGCCCTTTTCTGAACCGTTTCACAGGAACCTACTGAAAACAACAAGGAATGGGATAAGTGCAGGTGACGGTAAATCACGCTACTGTTATATTACGTTGTGTGTAATGTTGTACATTTCCACACTATGACGCTCTAAGCACAAACAAGAGTGATACGCACAGTACACGAGTAGGGTCGGTATCCATATCATCAGCAGAGTGTACATCTGCATGAATGAGATGATGCTCCACCGGCAAGATTTCTGTTAGTAGATCATTACCAATGATCAATTAATTCCATGTATTCTGTTTACTGATGAGTCAACATTTACCCACAATGGAATCAACAAAAACACACGCAATTCTCACTTTATAGGCATACAAAAATCTACACCCTACTGTAGAAAGGAATTTTCAACGACGTTTCTCAGTTAACTTGTGGTGTGTTATTATTGATGACCAACTCATCAGTCCAGTAGTTTTAGATAATCGTCTTAATGGAGTACGGTATCCTGATTTTCTTCAGATCCTGTTACCAGAATACTTGGAGGATATCCCTTTGGCAACAAGAGCTCGTATGTACTTTCAGCAAGACGGTGCTCCTACACATTCTGTACGGCCAGTAACACAGTACCTCAATGAAACATATCCTGGGCGTTGGATCGGTCACCATGGAGTCATTTCTTGGCCAACGAGGTCACCTGATCTTACCCCATTGTATTACTGTGTGTGGGGTTGGCTTAAAAGCGAAGTATACACGCGCAGGGTGGACACAAGAGAGGAACTTCTCGCTCGTATTTACCATGCTTGTGCTCAAGTAAAGCAATGTACTAATGAGCTCAGATCAGCAACACAGCAGCTGTCTATCAGCATTGAAGTTGGTGGTGGAGTGTTTGAACAAGTTTTGTGAGGAAATGTACACAATTAAACAAAACATACGATAACAGTATCGTGATTTACCGTCATTTGCACATTTCCCGTTCCTTATTGTTTTCATTAGGTTAAGAAATTGGCCTATGTTTGTTAGAAACATTTTGTTCAGAATCACCAGTACTGTCACCCCTCAAAGCATGTACCTTTCCTCCCGACTCATCCTGTATAGCCTACATATTTTTGTTTTAATACGGGCCAATTGTTAGGTATTTCTGTATGTTTATATAACTTACATATTTTTGTTTTACTACGGGCCAAAAAATTCAAATAATGCTTTGTTGTACTGTGGCTAAAGGCATCTGTTTGAATTTCTATATGCGACAAAATCTCATTATTTTTCGCAACTAATGTTGATAAAAAAGTCTGGTGTGAACCAGCAGTTACATATTTATTTTGTGTAGAGTCAGAATATTATATACTACTTGTCACAGAATTGCGACAGACCTCAGTGCGGATAGTCTTGGTGTTTCTGAAGGTGTTTAATTTAAAATTTATTTAATGCATATTTTTTGGAGATTTAGAGATACTGTATAACGTATTAAATGTCAAACTATGTCCGGTTTTACAACAGAACTATAGATATTGGTTAGGAGTAACAAAAACTTGAATTCACACATGTTAGCAACTTAAGTATTTCTTGCCAATTGATACATTTATTTCTGTTTTATGGCATAGGATAATATGGAATGTTGGGTAAATAACTCTGGTAATCAAAACAATTATTTACTGTCACTATAATTTTTTTAAAACTATAGTACTGTAGAAGTGTATTATTGAAAATATTTTGTTACATTGCACGTAATGTGTAAATAAAGAAATGGTCCCACTCAGTATGCTGCGGAATCATTTCTCTGCATGTGCGACGTCCCTCCAACATGAGTGTTTTAATGGGCTTCTGCTGTATGTTTTTATTATGTATTGTTTTCATTTTTCTGGAAAAATTAGATTTCATATTGGAAAAGCTCAAAAAGGCAGGAAATTTTTTTGTCCTTGTTTGTTGGACGTCCTGTCAAAGCAAGACAGTTTTTCCTGCTTCTACTTCTTGGCTAGCTTTTAAAATAAGTTTTTTAGTCTGGTTTTAAAGCACGTAGAATAAAAGCCATGAGATCATCTAATGCTACCGACAAATGCTGACAGTAGAATGTTTCGGTATAAGTTATTTAAAATACTGCTTTTAAATTCAGCTGCTCAAAAAGGACTAATTGTTTTAGTTTAATTCTGTTTCCCTGTAAGAAATTATTGTAAGGAAGGATGTAGGAGTAGGGAAACAGCCTTCAGTTTGTTTCTTTGCAGACTTTATAAACCTCCGCCGTGCCTGCAGTACAGTATTGCAAATGTCGCTCATTTTAGTAAAATACATAATTTGATAGTTTTTTTTTTTTATTTAAGAAATGAAGCTTTTCTATCCTACTGTAAATGTTGATTAGCTTGTATACTCCATTTCATATAAGTTTGGATCAATTTGACAGCAACTTGTGGGCAATAAATGGCAATATTTTGTGATTTGTGGCATTATACAAGACAAAGTTTGCAGTACAAATACTTAAATAGCTAGGTCAGGTTCATATTATAGCTAAAAATATCTTGCATTGTGCAACAAAGCACAAAATATTAAAATTTATTGCCCATAAGTTGCTGTCAGTTTTATCCAAACTTATATGAAACAGACTACATTGTCTTCACATAGTTGTCATTTATTACTATGTTTTATTATGGCACCCACCCACACAAATTTAAGACATTCATTTCATTATCATTTTCTACAACATAAATTCATATTTCAATTTAATCTGAATGTATAGTAAGTAGTAAAAACTGCCTGAAGGGAAGTTGTTAAAAAGTGTGTGTTGTTTTTTTGTTTGTTGGTTTTGTGTGTGTGTGTGTGTGTGTGTGTGTGTGTGTGTATATATATATATATATATATATATATATATATATATATATATATATATATATAGAGAGAGAGAGAGAGAGAGAGAGAGAGAGAGAGAGAGAGAGAGAGAAAGGGGGGGACACTTCAAGTTTTTTAATAAGATTGCGGTGGTTTTTTGTAGAATAGATGCTAAAGATAGTGAAACTGTGTTTCAACAGCTTGATTGAAGGATATAACTTCTCTTTATTGTTGATTCTGAATGGGTAAATCTGTTTTGGAGTGGGTAGGGAACTATTTATTTGTTATTTATTTATTTTAGCTCTCTTTTGGCCCCCAAATCAAACTGTTTTATGACATTAAGCATGTCAATAAACTGCACATGTACATGTATTAAGTGACATACAACATGCATAACATACACATTAGTTCACAAATTTTCCTTAGCCTGCAGAAAATATAGCTTACCTATGCCTAGTGTTATAATTATGCATGTCAGAGTTTTGTTTAAAAAAATTCTTTATTATCTACAACAATGTTTATATGACACATACATTGAAAGTAAGTATTGTTCTGTTTAACAAAAAATGCTGTACATGACTCATACTTTCTTACTCCAGAATATAATCCTATGGCCTTTTTTTGGAAAACAAAAAGTATATTTTGAATATTTTGATGGTGCCCAAAGTTTTACACCATATGACAATGAATGAAAGTATGAAGAATATGCTAATTTGCAAACAGTTTTGTTACATAAGAATTGTGGCACATGCCATTGCAGAAAATGGTGTCGCAGAAAATCATTCATTATGTTTTGTTGCAAGGAGACAATTGTGTTTGTCTGTTTTTTCATTGTTTTACTGTTCAAATTTGTTTTCGTTCACTTTCCTCAAGGTGTCTGTTTTTGCTGTGTCATCTACATCCAATTTTTGTAGTTAATTTTGTTTTGTTTGTTTTTGTAATTAATTTTTGTCTGTTTTGAACTTACTGATGGAATTCCTTCTGTGGTATAATCTTAGTTATTTATTTACTTTTTCCTTGGGTTTTTTTGTTGCTTGGGTGTCTGTTTGTGTCATCTTTCATGTAAATGGCTGACTTGAGTTCCTTGTGGAACTGCCCATGTTTGCCTTTTGTTTGTTTACTCGTCTGTGAGACGTCATTTGCTGCAATGGTGTATGTCTGAAATTCTTCTTTATTTGTTACTTGCCTCAATTGCAGGAAACGTTCAAAGATAATATTGTTACAAGCTCGTAGGCAAGGTACATTTGGGGATGGAGGTCTTTGATAAAATAAGAAAATAAAGCTAACCTAGTTTACTTACAACTGTATATCCAAAAAAATGTATGACTATAAAGATTTATCACAATAAATGGCAAACAGAAGAAATAACTACTATTTACATTAGTCACTCACAATGGTGGACCCAAAGACATAATACCGAAGAATCTTTCTGGCCTAGAATCACCTTCTTCCTACTACTTGCTGCGGCCCCACTCGTTGCACGCCCTTGAACAGTCGTCGCAATCCAACACTAGTCACTATCACTTCAGATCAGACTAGGCACCTGCCAGCAAAAACTCTCGCTCCTGCTGCAGCTCCCCCTTATATACCCTACCCTCCTTCTTCTCGAATTATCTCGGCGGGTCTCTGTTCTCCAACCTCCTGGAAAGATGTCGCTTCAAAGTCACGCACCACCCCGAGAGATAGAGGGAACAGGATCATTCCAGATCTCGATATTTTCTCTCGGTTACCCGATACTGGGTGCAGGTGGTTATCATGGAGTAATAGAATCACCCGAGGAGGTCTTTTAGCGCTGCCGCCACTGTATTGTATTTCGCCGCCCTGCCCGACAGCCACGGCGCCGAGAAGTGGGAAGGGGGGTGTCCTAGCTCCACCACCACAGTATCGTACTACACCGCCCAGCCAGACAGTCACGGCTCGCAACAATATATATAAGATATACAGCTTATGGAATATACCAGAATGTAAATAATTTGTTAGATAACGAATATGGTCCATCCACTTTAAATATCTACTGTTTCTTGATACCTAACAATTTAGTTACATCTACCTAGTAATTATCAGTTATTTGTTACACAGGTATATTTTACACATTTTTAATGCTTGTTACAAATGCTATATTTTTTTTCTACATTTACTGTTAATTTATTAGTAGTAAATCACAAAGATAGAGTTGTTTATTTTATCCAGAAGTAGTTCAGTTGATGTATTACTAACCACAATACATTTATCATCAACAAATCAAATGCTGTTTGCAAGATAGGTAAGTTAGTCCCACAACAAAGCCCTGGAGTACTCTACTCCACATCTTACTTTTTCTTTACACGTTCTTCTTCATCAAGAAATATGTTTTTTGTAAACTATTAAAAGTATTTCTTATTCCGTAAAATTTCAATTTCTGTAGCAAGATGTGGTGGTGAAAGCAGTTAGTCTTGAGCCAAGTTATTAAATACACTCATGACTTCTTATGGTTCAAGATTACCAATGTATCAGATGTTAGTGTTATTTGTACAGGAATTACATTGGAATCCAAACTGATTAAAAGATAATATCGCAAATATTTATAAATTAGTTTTTCAACAATTTTAGGAAAGTACAAGTTGATGATAAGCAATATTTTTATATAATGGTAGCAGTATTGCATTCTTCATCCTATCTGGAAATATCACTTATCTTAGGATGTTATTACATACGATATAATACTTACTGGTTCACGTAGTTCCGATGACAAAATTTAATGACCTTACTATTAAGTTAGTCATACCCACACAATTTCTTATATTTTAGACAGTTAATAAATGTTAGTACATATTTTATATGTTGTCATAAAAGAACATAGGTTTCACTGTTATAACAAGGTCCATTAAGTAATTTACAAGTTTACCAGAGTTTAGACACTAGTGAGATTTTTAAATGTTTGTTGCAATGGGAGTTTACAATTGGAATTTATTGGTTTGTGGACATACGCCATTGCTCATGTTTTGTTGACCAAACATGTATTTTGTTGATTTTAACTTGTGTTGTCTCTTGTTTTTTATTTGTTGTACACTGTCCACTGTTTATGTTTTTTTCCCCCATATTTTCTCATATTGGGAATCCGGTTTTTCTTTGTGTCTGCCCTTTGTGTTTGCGTGTTATCAAAATATTGACTGAATTCAATGTTTGTAATTCTTGCTGAAATATATAATAATAAAAAAAGGAAAACACCTTACGAAGTTCCTCTGGGATTGTTTTGCTTACGTTTTCTGTGTCTTTTATTTGTATTTTGTCACTTTGTTTTTCAATACATGTTTGGTCAACAAAATATGAGCAATGGCGTATGCCCACAAACTGATAAATTCCAATTGGACACTAGTCCTTGGCTACATTTATAAATACTTATGAATTCATTTGCGTTCATTTTATCATTTATATTTGCTGAATTTATTTCTAGTTATTTATTATTAATTGTTTCCTTTTTTTCTGAGGTTTCTTTCCTAATGATCTCCCATAGAATTATTATTTTATTGGATGTTGTACCATAAAATGGGATGACTTGAGACAAAAAAAATACTTCCCTCATATACGTCAACATTTAGAAAAGAAATTTACGGGATATATACCAGATTATGAATGTTGAGATGTGATTAAATTAGTTTTCGCTCCCATTTTACACACACAGAAAATAGACGCTGTCCAATATGTCCCGTGTTACCCCACATGTCCCGAGTCACCTTATCTTACGGTATTGATTAAATTATTGTAATACATATTCGTAGCACTGACGTTGCCTTTTTTAATACCTTGCAGTAATTTTATGAACTTTAATATGATTTAATTACCAGATTGTTTATTCTTCTTAAAAATTGCCATGATTGTAAATGTAAAGATGCCTTCATAGCCTCCATAGTAGTTGCAGTCATCAATCTGTATTTATGCACTGTGTTATCACCTTTGTTTGGTTTTTGAACCATAGATGCAACACTTTTATATTTCAATAACTATTAATTAATTGAAATGTTTCACATAGGAAAAATATTCTTTATATCAATAAAATATTATCTGTTAAGGTGTTGGAACCCTTTGCAATTCTAGTATAAAATTTGATAACTGATACCAAATTACAGGATCCCATCAAACTATCCAGATCCTTTTTTTTAATTATGTGATAGATGTTAATGAAAAATTTTGTCGAGTACTTTGGAAAATGTGTTTTACATAAAAGAGACGTAGGTGTATATAGATTGTATGTTACTTTGTTTTAATAATTTTGAGTAATTGTAGCTTGTTTCAAAAATGTTAGTTAGGTTTCAGTAAGGATGCTTGATCATTTTAATGTTATAATACTCCATAGTACTAGACCGTAATTTTCATTTACTGGTTAGACTATTGTATAAAAACATTGGCTTGGTACATAACCATTGCAGTAGATGACTCCTGGGTGTTAGCGGGTACTTCTGTTGAAAATAATAGTAGCTATGATATTTACAATTATCTAGAAGAATACATTATGATTAAACAAGCATTTTGGCACAGACTATTTACAAATTTACCTACAACTGTTTCATTTTTATAACATAACAGTGGCACTGCTTACCTGTATGCAACATGCGATACACATGAGGTTGTGAGCAACACTATTAGTTAATGAATGTGAAATGTATTCGAAAATTCCTAGATAGACATTATTATTCAAATATACCCTTACTGTTGGTAATTGTAATAAATGTTTGTTTTTAATGTCAGTTTTTAATCACCTAAGACTTCCAACTAGAAACTTGTATTATATAATTTTACCTCATTATTTACAAGCCATCATCTGACAAAAGTTGTAACATACTTAGATGAACAAGTTGTATAATTGTGTGTGTACACACAGAGAGCTAGTTTGTTATATTTTAAACTAAGTTGTTTGTAATCTTGTTGATCAGTGTGCTAGGTGATCACTTTCTTTCTCTTGCAGAAGGCATGAGGCCTGCTTTTGTCAACCATCATCAAAGGCCCAGTGTACCAAATTTTAAACTTGTTGTGGATCCTAATCTGGTGGGAGGCTCAGCTCCATATTATAGCTTTGGAGGAGATGTGGACAACGGTCATGTGCACGGAGATCCTCGAGGTCCGGTAAACATTCCGCGTGAAGAAGTAGACCTCCCAGTGCCTCGTTTTGACGACAGTTCTGCAAATCGTATAAGCGTTGTTAGTAGCAATAGAGGTGCCACCATGGCTCAAGATTCTATCAACACGTTTCTAGACGATTATTACGAAGTTTTTCAGAAGAATATGAAAGAAAGAGTTTCCAAGTGTGAGCCTGCAAACCTCATATACGTAAATACTTGTGATGTTACGCAGCCGCCTCCTACTCATCGGCCAGATGTTCGTGGTGTTAACTATAATGTACACCCGCTGGACAGGAGAACTAAATACACACATTTCCCACCAAATTGTGAAGGTGAGTTTTCTGGGTTAAGACATAACTTGGACAATAGTTATGCAAATCCTACACCATCGTTTAATCCTCGAGTTCCTCCTCCCATGTTCCATCGTCCCAACCAAGTGACGGGGGAAAATATCAGACTGCCACCATTACATATACCGCCTCCACCAATACCAGTTCAGCCTCCTCTGCCACACGTGTTGCAACCCCCGCTGCCTCCTTCACCACCTCCACAGCCACCTCCATTACCTCCGTCTGATAAGCCTGACCGTGTGGAATTTACCAGTGCACAAAAGTCTAGGAAGAAACTTGATGTTGTCGACAACAGTGTTTCTTCCAGGCATAATGTGTTTTCTCCGCCCTCCACCAGTGGAAGAAGAAGCAGGCAAAGCGAGAGTACGCCGGGTTGTACTGTTGAGTCCGAACATTCCAAGCTGGATTTGGACTCGAGAATCAAGTTGCTGCTAAATGATGGACCTTTCGGTCAGCTTTTACCAAATCAGAAATCATCGTCCGGTTCGAGAAAACATTCTCGTAAACGGGAGGCTAAGCCTTCGCCACCATCTTCGCACAATACACCCTTATTCGAAGAGCACCCTGACGAACCTCTGTCGCCGCCACCTTCACCATTCCGCTCGAGAGCCATATACTTGAAGTGGCACAGTTTGTGGGTACAAAGGACTTTGAGTACTAAAAACAATTTCATTGAACGAACATCGGAATCTAACCCTCAGAAGTTGAAAACTCACACTATAAAAGTAGACAAATCTTCAATAGGAAAAAAGAATTATGACGTCAAGAAGAAACTGAAGCAAGTTTTGCAGCAACAAAAGACAGAAGTGCGGTGGAGAGAGACAACGCAGAAGATAATGGAGTCGCCACAAGCTCCCGACTCTACGGTCGACTGTGCTGGCAATGATGTGGCAAACACTTGTGTACAAGAGGCGATGGTTTGCGACAGTTCTGGTTCGCCGGCAGCGGCAGGTACTGACGGTGTCGTCACCACAGTACAAAGTGTTGTCCATAGTGTAGTTGGTCAGCTGACCAAAGACTTGAAACAGGAACTAAGCAATAAACTTATTGACTATATGTTTGGCAGAGTTATTGACAACTGGGGACTGATAAATACTAGGGGCTTACCAACCTGAAAAATTATTTTTAATGATATTGTTATATTTAAAATTTTTGAATTTTATTTCAATAAAAGCTTTCTGCTCATTTGGCCAGTAACTAATTCTATAGAATCAGCAAAATTCTTTATTTTCTAAACTGAGAGAATTGTTATTCTTTTATCATAACACTTAACTTTTCAGCAGTAGTAAATGTGAGTATTTTTATATTTCAAGGCTGATGATATTGCTGAATGTTAATTACCTTAAAAGTGAGATAGTTATGTTAATAAAAGGAGTTGAAAGTATATTTTGCATTGGATTAATGTTTTCAGTTTTGTTTTCAATAATTTGTTTAGCAGGTAACAAATATTAGCGGAGTGATCTCGACACTGCCAGTGTAGCGATTATGTGTGTTAGTAAAATTAAACATGTTGGATGTTTGGTGGTTATTATCAGACCTTGTGATTTGCTGCACAAGAAGTTAAGTCATTGCATCAGAGTTAATGTAAAAAAAAAAAAGACTGGTTCTTACAAAGTAATAATTTAAGTTCAACACTGTCCTGTATTATAGTTCTGGTTACGAAAAACTATACATGTAATTTTTTGCGTGTTTTATTTATTTTTATTTAGTTCTTTAATTTTTTTTCTAATCAGGTCAAAAAGCTCTTATTCTTAATCTTGCTGTTTTTATCAAGTTGCGCTTTTATTACTATGTAACAGTATGTTTGATTATGTAGGCAGAATGTTTCCAGCCTGGTACTTCTCGACACAAACACACGAGTGTGCCTCAACTTCTCGCCTGATGAAGCTGACTTAGGTCGGCGAAACGTCGTGCAATCATGTACTTGTGCGACTTTGTTCTTCTCATTCATCTTGTGTTTCTGTCAAAAAGTACCAATCTGCGAGTACTTACACATTCTGTCTACATATTTAATTGGTTAACCTAGCGGCCTATGCTTTATTCCAGTATTTTTATTTGGTTAGTTTTGGCTCTCTTTTAGTGGAACATTTTAAAGATTTAATAATTAAGTTTGGTTTTCATTAGAACTAAATTTATTTATAGTTTTCAAAAGACTTGTATTTCGAAGCACGTAAATATGCATAGTACATTGTCCAACTCTGTTGCAGCGTGTGCTGCGGAATTATGTTGTTTTTGGCTCCCTTAAACATTAATGATATTACTCTGAGAAATAATCTTGTATGATAAATAAATTGACTCAACATGTCTCCAGTGAGAACGTTCATACCAAAACGCTGCAAATTGTTTAATAAGTAGTTATGCATTTAAGTTCAGTAAATGTTGGCAAACTTGCAAAGAATAAACCAATTATACCTTGGAAGTTACTTTACATATATGTTATGTATGTATATAAAAGTGTAGTCTACATAAGGAAAACTGTTTAGTGAAATAAACAATGCCATATATAGTTGTTCTATGTTCTCTTTACAACCTCATTGAAGCAGATGATTTCTGCTTTTTGTTTTAACATTTTTCACTAGTCAAAGATGTGTGAAGCTGTTGAAAATTGTAAGTACAGCATTATTACTTTCCTGGTAAACCAACTTACTGACAATTGTGAATTATTCAGTCTAATAGATAGTAAATAATTTGTTATACGTATATGGATTTTTTTATTAATCACAAGATGTGATTACTAGACTATAGACATAGTAAAATATTACAGCTAATGCTCTTAATCTGTAATGACACATTTGTCTAAGCTTGGTTTGCTGTGGAGTCAGTTGAGCAGATCTTGTCTTTATCACTATGTTTCTTATCTTAGAAGAACATGTGCTTCAGATCCTCCCTGTACACTCGTCTGTGCAACGTGTTTGTTCATCTATATACCCGCTATATTGCATGTATGTTCCATATGGGTTCCAAGATGGCTGGAGCAATTTTGACGACATTTTCAGGTTTTCAGGCTATCTTCAGACTGGCCCAGCGGGAGTTCCTGTGAAGTTTGGTACAATCAGATCTGTATTTATTTGCTTGGACATACTCCATTGCAAAGTAAATGACTGTCAAAAGAAACCATGGTTTTTCCAGTCTCCTCATCAGTCACACTCGTGTTCCCTAACCCTGTGTCTACCTGATGATGGAACAGATTACAGTTCCGGAAACGTCGTTAATACTGACTGACTGGAAAACTACTGTGTTTTGTTTCGTCTCATCCTTGAGTCGCTTGTTGTATTTCTGTTTGTGTCTGATATCTACTGTGTTTTTGTTTTGTCTCATCATTGTGTCACATGTTAACTCAGATTTCTTATTTCATTTATTATCTGTTTGTTCCCAATTCTATTTTTCGAACTTTACGTTGTGTATGTATCCTGTTAACTAAAACATACTCTGCTTGTTTTTTTTTGTTAAATTTTTAGGTTTCTTTTGACAGTCATTTACTTTGCCATGGAGTATGGCCAAGCAAATAAATACAGTCATGCACTCCCATCGCACAGTTCTTTCAAAGATCATAGCAATCTGATAAACAGATTTTTTTTTTTGCTTTTTGCCAATTTTGTTATATTTTCTTTACAAATTAATATTATTAATAGTAATTAGTAATTAATAGTGTATCAATTTAATAGGATTAAGACTTGGAAGTGCAGGGCATGTCACAGATAGGCGCAGGTGCGCGCACACAGACACACACACATGTATCTCTCTCCGACTTGCAAGCTACGTTTGCTGTTGGAGTCCATAGAAAGTCTCGTTACAACTTTCTACAGTTTAAATTGTATTACTAACAAGTTTTTACCAGTAAAATTCTGTGTTTACATTTTAATTTTAATCTCTATAATTAACTGTTCTAGAGGTTAGACCCCAAGAAAGTTTAAAACTGTTATGTGCGACACATTTTACTTAGTACTATTGAATGTAGCAGGAATCACTTAAATTACATTTTAGGTTACAATGTTGAAGTAAAATAATGTTTTTCATACAACACATGAAATTCACAAACTTGTTAGACTTGGTTTGCACACTATAAAAATTGAGTGCTCTGATTTCGGGATTGCACATTGAACTGTACTTGGAAGTTTGACATTAAGGCATATCGTGTCCACAGACTTGTGGGATCTTATGGAAACTTTGGGTGCAATGGTCACTGACAATACGTGTAAACGGGGTAGGAAAGCTCACGTGTGCATAATTCTATTTGTTGATAAAAAAAATTCACGCATATGCAGTATAAAAACTGCACAAAAGCATGGAATGTTTTGGAGAATGTGTTCTAATTCTTGGGCTTTATTATTGAGAACCCTAGTGATGACTAGGTTAGAAAAGTATAAGTCTGGAGGGTTATCACCACAGCGTATCAGTTCAAGCAGATTAAATTTAAAGTGAGTGGTGAATGTATAGGCACTTTACTTTTGGCTGAATTGCCCGACCAGTATAAATGCATGATAAAGGCACTGGAGAATACCGGGATTACAGCCACTGGGGATCCTCAGCACTATATGTGAAGAAACAGTCTGCCAGGGACTTCATGTTCTTCGTTTGCAAATAAGCCCAACCATATTGCAAGGAACTGTATTTAAGCTACTGGCAGTCTTCTGTATCTCTCCCGGACGACCAGGCCAGATACATCTAGTCTTGTGAGCAGATTTAGTCCACAGTTCTCATAAAGGAGTACCCTGACTAGCATTCAGACGGGTGCTTAGGTACTTGGGGAAGGGACACAGGATCACAAATTAATAGTTTTGTAAGGATGGCAACAGTGACCTGGTCGCTTTATGTGACACTGATTGGAGGAACAGAATAAATAACACACACTCCGTTACCAGATGCACGTTCACTCGAGTGGTCTGTGTACTGGTTCAGTGGCATTATCCACCTGTGAAGTAGAGTATATGACTTTGTCATTCACCGTTCAAGAGTTGATGTACTTGATATCTGAGCTTCACCCTGACAGTGCAGGTAAACTGTTGTAGTGTGTTGAGAGTTTTCTCAGAGTTATTCAATCTGGATTGTAAAATATTATGACCAGACCAGAGCAGCAAGACAAAATCTAAACAAGCATGAAATACAACTGACTCTTGAGCCATTTCTAGCAATGCATTGCTAAAATAGACCAGACCACCCAACTCTGATCGTTTGCTGTCTGATGCACAAGTGGCGCAGCGACATCAGAGTTCAATGAAGTACCAAACTTCAGACTTTGGGAAGGCTTGGCCATCTTCTGATACATTTCCCCTGTCGAGGACGTCGTCTGCACACCCAGTTAGTCAATGCTTGCACACCCAGTCGATGCTTGCACACCCAGTCAGTCGATGGCTTGCACACCAAGTCAGTCGACGGCTTGCACACCAAGTCAGTCGATGCTTGCACACCCAGCAGCATTCCATTATAGCTGTGCCAGGTCAGGCAGTTCCCTCTGTATGGACATTACTGTGCATCGTCAATTCAAGCTGTAAATGACTAGTAGAGTGCTGCGATGTAATTTGCGGCCAACAAAAAGACAGTAGGTGAGTTGGAAACGCCACAAGTTCACCGAGGTAGCCGCAACCATAAGTGTGTGCTGCCGGTGTTCTCTCATACTCGAGTTGTGCAGTGTCGTCAATGAATCTTACAATTTCTTCCTGCAGCTCAAGACATATTTAAATTTTGCATTCGTAGACATCTGCAATGACAATACAAACCAAGACGTTGCTCACCAACAGGGCAATCAAAGAGGCTGGACAGGTAGTCGAAAAAATAAATCTGTCTTACCTGTGATAACAAAAATGTGATTCATCTGGCAAAAAACTCTGTTACTAATGCTAGATGTCACATTTCATTTCCTCGGGGAACATGTTGATTCAGTTGTTCATGTTTTGTACATCACAGGACATGTTGGTAGATGTTTTTTTTGACCAAGCTTCTAATCTAAGAGCAGTGAAATATTACGCATGAGTTGAACAATATGTCTTGTTAAGTAGCTGAACTGCCATATGCTGAGTCTCTCATGTGTACACATTGTTGATTTTTATTTGTTTATGTTTGCCCTCATGATCATCTTTAGAGATATAAATTCAAGGGACTTGTTAGGGATGTAAATTGTGATTCCCAAAGACGTGAGCTGTTTTCTGTTGTATGTTTTTATATTGTAATCTTGAAGGTCATGGAAGCAAGCGTGTTGATTCGACTTAGGATAGATAGTCAAGACTGCCTCTATTATGTTAGCATGTAGTTTCGTAGCGGATGATTACAGTTGGTAATCCATTTACATTGCTTAGTTATTAATAACTCTTTCTTACAGTTTTGCTTAAAAACCATTAGAAGGAGAAATAGTTTATTGCAGCGTTGTTTCATACCTTATGTCACCTCTCACCAGCACTAAAGACCTCGATGTTACATGCTGACCACAATCTCTTCAAAGGACAGACAATATACTCTTAGGTGCCAGTTACATAAGGTAGGCCAGCTCGGCAGAACACGAGCATTAGATCCCTGTTGGTTGCTGATACAGTCAAACCCCGATTCTATATACACTCACAGTTTCCAAAAATTTGTCCGTATGACAGAGTTGTTTGCACGAACCAATAGGAGACAAAATTTTGGCCTAATAGCAAATCCCACCCCCCTACCAACAGACAAGAGCAAGTATCGGAGGATACAATCAAGTTTTCAAGAGACTCTTATCCGAAAGCAGATGTTCTTACACATATTATCTTAGTATGGCGAACAATTCTGAGTAAATTAATACTCCATTTGTGCATAAACAATTAAACAAAATGACTGAAAACTAGAATGCAATGTCACCATTAACTTTACATGCAGCAGGGAATATTGACTGTGTTTACTTAAGCCACTGGGAAATAAGACGTTTAACAGTGTTTCAGGTTGATGAATAATCCTTGCTCTAGGATGCAGCAATATAAACAAAATGATACCCGAAATGTACGTGGGTAATTTCTAAACGTAAACAATTATTAACAAGGTTTACTGGGCAGAAGTCATATTCACGTCTTTTATGTATTAAGTTAACGTTTATATAGTGCGATAAAATATTCAGAGTTAAATTAAGTTTCATTTTTTCAGAAAAAACTAAAAAGTCAGTTAACATGGACGAAAACATGTAGTGCAACGTCTCTTTAACAATACGATACAATATGTATATGTTTACACATAGTGCCAATTTCAGATAACACACACAGACGGGCAAACAATCATGTCCGTCAAACAAGTCCTTTCCTAGCTGAGGTTCTCAAACAAGACCTGGCCCCACATTAAAACATGTACGGACAACACGGGTAAGTGCCACACCTTGAGAGAAACACAAAATGTTGCTTTACAAATAAGATGAGTGTATTGTACTTTACTGGGGCTTCTAGAGCTCTTGCAGTACCTTTGGATGGACTCGAGGCTAGGTTATCTGTTTATGTATAATGGTGATGGACCTATGCATGCCTGTGTGCGGAGGACTAAAGTCACATCAGCCCCTCAATACACCTTCGGACTTCTTCGGGTGTTGTCGGGCCTGCTCGAGTCTTCCCCTCCCGTCAGTCGGTCCCTCTCCCTTCCTCTCCAGTGGCCAGCTGTGGCTGGTACTGCTTTGACTTTGTCTCGCCACTTCGCTTCTGTTTGCCGGCCAGTGCGTTGCGCTCCCTTGCTTCAGATTTCTCGACTTTCCGCCGACCAGCGTGAGTCTATTTGTTTTTAGGTAAGTGTTTGATTTTCCTTTTGGTTTTGTTGGGTCGCTCGGTATTTCAACTTGGGGAATCACGGTAAGTCGCACGACGTCGCCCCGATCAGTTGCTTGGTCTGTTTTGGGCCGGTTTGACGGAATGTTGGGAGAGAAGCTTAAATTCAACCGCTTTGACTGTGATTCAACTAGCACGCTACCTGTAACCTAATTGTGTTGAGCCCGCTTCTAGCAGGCACCGTAGTTACAGGCTGCTAATCTTGGCGTTGCTAAGCATCGACCAAGGCCCAGAGCTACTCACCAGTACCCTTCCCATTAGAACACACATTAAACCAACGACAACGACACAGGGTTCTCTAAGCTACCAATTATGAAAGACAGGTCTGGGCAAAACAATTTATATAACGGAAGTCATCATACAAAGCTTAACAGATACTCGCGTATTCTCCACTGAGAAATTAATACAGAATTACAAAAAGATTAGGAGAGAAATACAAAGCTGCTGTGGCCGACACACGCACGCCACTTTATACCTTTAAAAAATAGGGACAAATCCCTAGTCGTACAGGGCTCGCGGCCGCGACAGCACACCCTCGACGTGTCTTCAACGCAAACAAATAAATAACCAAGCCTAACTGAAAAACACGAAAAAACAAGAACACTAAACTCAAACTAAAAGGAACTTACCGATGACACGGCTCAGGTGTGGCACCGCGGTCGCAAGCTAAACACAACTGCCCACGGTCGGGCCCGGGCGAAGACTGAATGTCATGCAGACGAGAGCGTCTGAGCTGGGCACGGGA
>PNEQ01022286.1:0-24619 GCA_003012365.1 Medauroidea extradentata
ATATAGTCAGATCATGCACATTGTAAATAAGCCTGAAGCCAGTGTAGCTGATGTTCTTAGTATTCTTAATGTTTGTTTAGTGTGTATTCTCAGTATTACTATAGTTGTTCTAGTGATCGTGTTTAAGAAATGCTACTTGGTTAAGTTCATGAATAACAGTTCTACGGACTTGAAAGGCGTAACAGCCTCTGAGGTAAAAGTTGTGTGGCCTAGTGCCAGTGAGCCAAGTTCAGCAGCTCAACAGTAGTCTTGATTCATTTGTGTTTTTACTTGTATCTGGGTTATGTATCTATGTGTTTACGTTGATAACCGCTGTGGGCTCCACTCTTCAAAAAGGAGGGTGATTGTAAGGGACTGTAAGTAATTGTGGACACCCAGTGTGTAGTTTAGTTCGCTACACCCAGTAGCTCGCCGCATGCCATTGGCTAGTTGCCGTCAGGCGACAACTCAGGCGTCAGCCGCGTGCTAGCCGGCCCGCCCCCCATCGCACTCAGAGCGCGAGGCAGTTCGTAGTTAGCAGTCCGCGAGGCATGACGTGTTGTAAGAGTGTTCAGTTATACGCCCGCACAGTAAGACGTGCTTTGAGTTCAGTTGCTAGTTAGCAGTCCGAGCAGTCAGACGTGTCTTTAGTACTAGCATGACAAGTGTGGTAAGATGTCCGCGTGTATAGACGTAGGCGCGCAGTAATGAGAGCACGAGTACTAGAGACGCATGCAGGCTAGAGACCTAAGCATGGGCCGCCGGCGAGCACGCGTGAGTGCCCCACAGCGACGTCCCCCTTGCTGTATAGTGTGCGGGACATTAACTTGTCAATAAATGGGTGAGACGCGCACCATAACGTATTACGATCTTGTTAATTGTGACACCCGACATACCCACATTCAGGCCTTCTACCATCACGGGCCTAGAGACGACATAATCAGGTGTCTGCACTGTCCAGAGCAGTGCTCGAAATCCCGTGTAACGCCCCAAATAAACAAGGGGCAGTTACAGTACATTATTTATTAAATATATATATATTTAAATTTATGTAACACAATGTACTAAGTTTTAATTTTCATAAAATATAGTCATATGTAGGCGTAGTATGTTTTCTATAAATTACTTCAGATTTTATTGAAAGATATTCCCTCGCACATAAAAAGTAAATAAAAATTATTTTACTACTGTCCGTATACAGAAAAGGGTGATATGTTATTTGAAAACTGTATCGAGCCGTGTGGCACAGCTGTAAAAAAAAACTACTCAGGTTAAATCTAAATTTGTAAATCATTATTTTATAATGCATATGGATACTTTCTTTGCGTTTCTTTCAGTACTCTATTGTTAGTTTCAACACTTATTACTAACCCACAGACCACTGTAAATTTAAACTACTGGATTGTCTTAGGAAAATTTGATTTTGCGACACGGACATAAACCATAAGCTTTGGCTGCCACGAAAGGCAGAATATTATCTGTGCATGCAATAGTGTGTCTTCATTGATCCAAAAATTAGAAAAAAAAAACCTTCGTATCACATTTTCAAATTCATCCTTAATTAACCTTCACAGCTCGCTCCTTCATATGGATTTATCTGCCAAACTATCAGTGGAGATAATCAGTTGTAAAAAACCGGTTTAATTTATTCCGCAGTTGCTGTTGCAGATATAATGTGTGTGTGTGGAGCAGGGTAGGAATGTAAGGGTAGGGAGATAGGATATCACAAAGAAAAATCGCCAACTAAGGATATCTTCGGGCAAGATTCCCACGAGCGATTATGTGGGCCGACCCCACCAAGAACATTTATTGTTACTTTTTGTTGATTTTAATTAATTCATAAGTAATTATAGTTTTATACTGGCGTGCAGTTAACATCGAAAAAAAAATAGGGTCCCCACTGAATGTACAAGAATTGAGTTGCTGACGTAATAACTGCACGCCATATGTGAGGGTAGTTCTCGTAGAGGTCACGAGGCGTGAGATACGCTTCAAAGTCTCAATTGCGCTATGTGCCCACACTGGTGGAATCCTAAACAGTTATCAAATTAGAACACACCACTTGTTGTAATAACCAGGGTAATATAATTTGAGTTGTAATAATGTTTTGTGCGACGCAAAAATGTCCTAAGCCAACTTACATATTTCATAGGAAAATATTATTATCTAGTCAGGGAACCCTACGCGCCCGGTATCTTGCTCGTGCGTGACCTACGAACCACTTTTGATCATACAAATTAAAATTATGGACATTGCGAGTTCTCAACCCACTTGAACATTAACAACGCTGAATAGCTTGACATGCGAAATGCTATACCAGCTGGTTGTTCTTTGAAAACACCTGCCTGTTGTTTTTGGTTTCCCACGATACCAGGATCCCTCCGGCGCCTTGAAGCCTGTCTGTCGTGTCGAGGCATTGAATCATATTGTTGCCGTGACTCACTAATGTGGGAAAGGGGGATGAATGGGCCGGAGGGGGGGGGAAAGGAAGTTGGAGCCTTGGAGGGAGAGTCTCACAGTGCTGGCTGCGCGCGCATCGACGATCGATACCACCTACCCCTCTCACGACAGCACGGTCACGGGAGTAAGGAGTTCCACCACCCTCCTGTCCCAGTACGCGGAGCGCTGTCGTCGCTTGGTAGAGGGAGAAACATAGATCCAACCTCTGAGCGGCCTCAACCGCGACTGAACTAGATAGTGAAGCGTGGCGGCTAATATATCGAGTCTACGCGCCCTGTGTCTTACTAGGCATGTTCATGAAAGGTATGAAGCTATTTTGACCATTCAAATTAAGATTACTGACATGGCGATATTTTAGCCCACTAGGACACCCTTAAGATAAAGGCAAAATATGTAATGCCACAGAGTAAGATATGATGTGCTGTTGTTTCCAGGCAGATAAGAAGAAAGGAAGTTTTCTAAAACGTAAAGGCCCACAAAGTGATGTGTTGAATGAATATACCATGGCAGGAATCAAATAACAAAAACGGGGAAAAAAGGTACCGGTAGTACACATTTTTAACTGGTACATTCTATTAACATTTATACTGTAATATGTTGTATTTTTATGTATTGTAATGGGGTGCTTAGGCGGTAACATCAAAATGCCTAACATACACAGAGAAAATACATTAATGGGGACAAAGAACATGTGAAGTAGACATCTAACCCCTATGGGTATGACATCTTCAAAAGTTTTAGTTGCATATCAGGAATTGCGGGAGAGGGGACTGTGTCAACACAAATTAGTTGTGCAACCTAGTACATATTTATTTAGCCTGATTCTGTGGACCTGTTGGATGGTGATTGGGAAAATAACTAGAAGCAGCTAAGAAAGTAAATCGCATATGATTATTATTTATTAACATTTCTCTTCAAGCTTTAGGATAGAGTCAACAGAATTTTGTTGTGTTCAGAAATGTATACACAATGTTTCCATTTAATTAAGACTTTAAAGTGTAATTCCATTTTATGCGAGTTGTTATGAAAAGTTTGAAGGTGATGGTCTATTTTCAACATATTATTATTTTTTTGCATTAGGTTTCGAATGCTTCTATGTAAATTTTACATAAAATAATAAAATACTTTGTGCAGGTTACAGATACATAGTGTTACAAGTTTGAGGACACAAACTTTACATGTGGGCAATTCCCACGAGTTCTTTTGGGATGGAGGTCTTATTGATATAAATAAAAGAGTTAAATTAAGTACTGGATTTAATAGCTCACAAAGCTACGAAAATCACAAAACAGTAATCAACTGTAACTCTCACAACACAATTAATTATGCACACAATTAGTAATGTTCCACAGAACGTTAGTTAACTTTGACAATTAAAGCACAATAATATTTACAATCAATTAACGACTACAAATCACAATAAAAGTTCAGTCATATATCCAATCAACAGTTACTCAATTTGTTACAATGTACAAACTTAACAGTCCTAAGGGAGGATGGCTCACCATGTACAGTGCAACACCCAGAGTGCACCACTGTCTTCACTCTTGAGGTCTTCGGCTCGACTCCCGTCGCGCACCTCCTTCGCCTGTCGACCCGCAGCAGAAGCCCTCTTGTCTCACCCAGTACTGCTCCGAGTATGTGCCTGAAGCCTCGCAGTAGACTCCGACGTCTCCAAGACGTCTTCCTGACATCACCAAGATGTCCTCGTCAACCTCTCTGCACAAGCTTAGCACCTCCTCCGAGCAGGACCAATAGCGAACTCTCGAAGCACTCCTCTTGAATCTCTAGGTAGCCAGTCTCCTAAAGTAGCCAGTTACTGCACTCCTCGACACAACACCGTCAGTGTTGTTCTCCACATCTCACCGCCTCTGCAGCACTCCAACACAACACCACAAGTGTTGTTCGTCCTTCCTGCAGCCAGCTGGCATCACACAGCCTCGACACCGACCACTGCCGTCGTGCTGCCATCCTCGAGATACCACACCTCATCAGCTGAGTCGCGCCGACACACACCTTGGTGTTGTCTGTCTCTTCTGCAGGTCGCTTATGTTACTCAGACTCGACACCGACCACCGATGCTGTGTCGGCATCCTCGAGGCGCCACACCTCGTCAACTCCGTCGATTTTACATCAGCCTTGACGCCATCATGATACCGCCCCCAAGGCCTTGGATCCTCATCTCTGCGCCACCGCCAGTGTCTTCTCTCGGCCTGTCACTTCTCACGACGTCCATCGTCGTCCCAGTGGCAACGCCGCCCCTAAGGGCGATTCTGCTCTTCAGACTTCAAACTCCAGACTCAATGACTCTTCAAGACTCCACACGACAATCACTTCCAGACAGACTTCCTGACTGACTCGTCACGACTCCACAAGACTCTTACCTCCCGACTGTCTCTTCAGTACTAGACTCGACTCATGTTGCGCAGTACCGAGGCTTTTATACGGCCCCTACAGTGACGTCAATGGCTGATGAAACATGGTGACCTGAAGTCTAAAAATAGACACCACCTCACTCGTGACTGTTCATAGTCATGTATTCGCACTGGCGTCATCGGGGAATCACAATGACGTTTCTCGGGAGTTGCGACATAGATGAGAAAACCCATGACATCATTGGTTTACTCACAGGGCTGACCACTGATATAATGTGCCTGCTGCCTGGCGAACAAGCAACACTGCCCCCTCCTTAAGTCTGTTCGTCCCGAACAGACACAACAGCTTCAACTGTGCTCGACCTGGGCTGAATCATTGCCTTAGCTACGCTGCCTCTACGACGCCTTTCGTAGCCGTAACACCTCCAGTGTTTGGCTTCTCGGCGAACTTCCATCCTTCAGGACGATGACGAAAGTCTTGCCAATCCTCAACTATCACATATTCACTGTTCATTCTTCGTGTCTATACTGTCCATCCTTACATTTACAATGTCTAATTTCTGGCACACAAACTATTTCACATAGTCTATTTTTCTGTTCACCACTACATTTACTTGGTCTATCTTTACACCTACAAATCTGCAAGATTACTTACAATATCTACTTGCCTATTTACACTATCAGTTTTCTTATTTACATATTTACATTTACACTTTCATTGACTAAATTCATGTGGCCATTTAACTGTACCCACATTCCCTCAATAAAGGCCCTTAGTGCTTATATTTCTGCACATTTGCAACTGAAAATTTTGACATAAAATTTATTAAGTGGCTCGCATAAGTAACATCATTTGTGTGCAAAGATTCAACTAACAGAAATAATTATTAAATTTACTTTATGCCTCTATCCCACTTCTGACACCAGTGTTACAAGTTTGAGGACACTAACTTTACATGCGGGCAATTCCCATGAGTTCTTTTGGGACAGAGTCTTATTGTTATAAATAAAAGAGTTAAATTAAGTACTGGATTTAATAGCTCACAAAGCTACGAAATACACAAAACAGTAATCAACTATAACTTTCACAACACAATTAATTATGCACATAATTAATACTGTTCCACAGAACGTTAATTAACTTTGATAATTAAAGCACAATAATATTTACAATCAATCAATAAAGACTACAAATCACAATAAAAGTTCAGTCATATATCCAGTCAACAGTTACTCAATTAGTTACAATGTACAACCTTAATTGTCCTAAGGGAGGAGGGCTCACCATGTACAGTGCAACACCCAGAGTACACCACTGTCTTCACTCTTGAGGTCTTCGGTTCGACTCCCGTCGCGCACCTCCTTCGCCTGTCGTCCCGCAGCAGAAGCCCTCTTGTCTCATCCAGTACTGCTCCGAGTATGTGCCTGAAGCCTCGCAGTAGACTCCGACGTCCCCAAGACGTCTTCCTGACATCACCAAAATGTCCTCGCCAACCTCTCTGCACAAGCTTAGCACCTCCTCCGAGCAGGACCAATAGCAAACTCTCAAAGCACTCCTCTTGAATCTCCAGGTAGCCAGTCTCCTCAAGTAGCCAGTTACTGCCCTCTTCGACACAACACCGTCATGGATTAATACAGCTGTAAAACGGAAAAGAAATTCTGGAAAACTTAACAAATTATTGCTAGAATTCACATTCGGACCCCTGCCTGGCAAATACACAATACACAACAGTGATAGCCAGTAACTCACATTTTACCGCCAAACCGTTGTACACTTGGTGGTTAGCAGCTGTGTCAGCGAAATGAGAGCAGACAACAGTTTCTACAAGTTTGTTACATTTAAGCGTAAGGCCTGCTAAATAACTATTTATATTTGGCATAACTTATAGTAACTTCAAGTCAGATGTAAAATATGCACATAAATTGCTATACAAGATAGAACAAAAATCTAACTGAAAATAGTAATTTTTCTTTTCAGTAGCAGTCGGAGTAGAAACAAAGCTTGCAGATAAGTAAATGCAATGACCAGATGACATGCAGTGTGTTGTCAGCTATGATTAAGTTAGCCTAGTATACCCGAGACAGGTAGCCAATCACTTTCAAGGCAGGCAGCCAAGCTATAGCAGTATAGGTTGGCACTTGGCCACATTGCCGGGACCTAGGCGCGACTACTTGTCACTGTTTTTAACCATTTTGGAAGCAAGCAGAGGGTACTGTAGACTTATTGGGTATCAATTTCTTCACGGAAATCTGCCCATTAACTGCTTCCATACTATATGAACAGAAGAATTAACTTAAACAGTTAACCTGTATTCAAACACGAAGTCTCTATTAAATAAGGATAATGACAATCAATTCTTAGATTATTAAATTTTTTAGTGTTGATTTTTTTACGTGTTATGTGTTTTAGGACTTCCTGAAAGAGGTGGTAATCACATGAAGCCTGCTACTGTATCCTCCGTTAGCTGCGAAGAAATACTATCAGATAATTTCTTTGCCACTGATAACGAAGATAAGTCATCGGGAAGAGAATCTCATTTGGAATGGGAAAGGCGATACAAGGTGCTTAAGGTCTCGGCAAATGATACCATGAGAAATCTAAGTAACGAGAAAGAACAGAACACCATGCTGTTAGCAGAAAATCACAAGTTAAATGTTGAAAATGCTGCCTATATGCAGAAAATAAAACTTTTAGAGATCGAGTGCCAAAATGTGAAAACAGAGTGCCACAATTTGAACGTCAAATTAATGGCTCATGAAGGAAATAACAGATAAGCAGGAAACTTTGCCAACAGTTGTGTTACAAGATGACTTTAAGGAGATGAGCAGTAAGATTAGTGCCATCTATGAAATAGTAAACAGACTCTCAGAAGGTTAGTACAAAAATATATACTGTGTTAAAATGCATTTCGCAATAAATTAGTGATTTAATCATTGTCATTCTTTGTTTACAGGCTCCAAGAGAGAGTGTGTGTAGAATGACACACAAAATGATGAAGTGGAAAGTCTCAGCCAAGAAAATTTGTTTCCGAAGGTACATTATACATTTTTTGATTAAACGTTAGGCTGAGATCCCAAAATTCTGTCCTTTTATTATGTCTTATATTTAAGCAAATGGTAAAAAAATTAACTGATTATTGTTTTGGGATTTCAGCCTTACGTCTGCTTAGTCTATTATGTTATTCAAGCAGTTAATAGACATAGTTTTTTTAGATGTTTTATATTCAAGGAAGGGATAGTAACGTAATGTAACTAAAGTTATTAGTGCGTGTGATAGAATCTCATAGCAATGTGCCAGGGTTCCCAGATTAATGTTCTCTATATTGTAATGGCAGTGATGCGAGCACCAGACTTCATACATACGCCACGGCTACCTTGAAACAACATTATTATTTACTTGGAGGCTACTGAGATTGCTCCGTGCAGCTTGATGTTCTGTTCACCGGCAGAGACTCGACTCTCATCTCGTTGGTTAGGGCGGGTTCGAAAATAGATCGTCTACTAGTAAGAAGAATAGGAATGTCCTATGTCGTGGTTACCGGATGCGATAAAAGAAACACTGAATTCAAGGTTATCGTCCGGTTTAGTCTGCGAAATTAAACCACTTACAGTTCCCTTCACCAACAACAATAGCAGGAAACAGTGGGCTCAACCGATCTGCTTCCAAGCACCTGTACCTCTTAATGAATCACAAGAAGCCATCCCAGGCTTGGCACAACGAAAATTTAATCAATTGCCCTGATACATGGTGATTCTCGACCATGTGGCATCGCGGACGCTACCTTCCCACATGTCCGCACACTTTGACAACCAGCACGCTAAGAAAGAACCAGAGGTTCCGCTCCACGGCGCTAGTGTCGCCGCCGGAACACTCCCAAGATGGCAACCCATGCCAATTATCAACTCGCACAAACATTTACTTACTGTTTAGTAAAGAACTCTCAGGCCAGATTGGTCAACTGTTACACAACATCTCTCCTTGCTTGGATGATCATCTTTAGGGTTCTGAGGTGGAATGTAAGGATGGAGCCAGAAAAGCAAATCAAGTTCCGTCGGGTGGATTCGTATCACGCGGAGGTGACCTCTACTCTCACATTATCTTTTCCACTCCCCTCCATTCCTTTCTTTCTTGCTGTCTCCCTTATTCTCCTTGGTTTATCATGTGTTCAATCTATCATCACTTTAGCGTAGATTGGTGCATCCTTCTTTGTTGGTGCGTCACATCAAGCTAAGTGTTACAAGCCCAAGCGGACCTGAATCCGCCTTGCCCACGGACCTGCAACCACAACTTAAGTGATACAGGTCCACGGTTACGGATCCATCCGGAGTTACCCATCTCTAGTAGGTAACTAGTTTATCGGAAGTGAATAGGGGTAGGCCTACCAAACGCACTGCGTATGTGAGGCAGTGACGTTTAAATGAGAAGAGCGAAGAAAGGGAGAAACACCTATCTCAAAGTACAAAATCTACATCTGAGGCAATTTCAGAGGAGACTAGCGAACTGCGTGAATAGAGACTTTTGAAAGTGCGGACTTACAGTAAATAAACTCAAACACAGCTAGCTTACATTGTTTTATTACAGAGTCCCGTCCAGAACATTATTAATTACACCCACTATAACATTACGAATTATTGCAACAGCAACAATACGGTTACATTATTTTATATAAACGCGGTGGTGTAATAAAAGGCGAACGGTTGCGCCAACTACTAACGGGTGCAGGCTTCCTCCTTGACTATTGTTAGGCCTTAGATTGCCATAAACATAACAATATTACGATCATTATACACATTTTCCATTAGATTTTGACAAATTTCCTGGTGTATCTTCGAAATCCAAGATCCAATGCCAATGAAATTAAAATGGGACCCAATTGTAAATACGTATAACCTTTTCAGCAAAAAAAAAAAAAATTGTCTGAATTGATTCAGAAATTACAGAGTTCTACGGTAACAAACAATAAAAAATCATACAACCAAATTGAAAACATCCTCCTTCCTCGTTTTGAAGTTGGTTAAAAATAACAAATACAGTATTGTCTTATTTCACAGTGTAAACACCTGCCTTGTAGCAGCACTTTGTGAACTACACACTTCGAGGCATATAGAAATAATGAATGTGATGACCTTCTTAATCTCATAGGCAATGGTACTAGTGTAGTCCATAGATCTCACTTCTCTTAACTCTTGACAGTGAATGAAATTAATTCAGAATGGAATCATTCCTCTTTGAAATTATTTTCACTCAAGAATCACAAAGTGATTTCAATTAAGAGATTTTGAGTAATCTCGCAAAGTAATTATTTCACAACAACCCAATAATTGGGTCCTTGGCTAGTTTCATAGGCACTTGTTACATTCATGTTGCAGGCTGACCACAATAAAGTAAGCAGTTTATAGGTACCGGTTATTTATTTCTCTAGATTTTTTTTACTGTAAACATTTTTACGTTCACTGCAATAAAAATGGAAACATCTGAGACCATTAGGAAATTGAAATCGGTTGTCATTCCTGTGCTGGTTGCTTTTAAAAGTTCTCACTTTAATAACAATAAACATTAGTCACATAGTCACCGTCTGCTAACTCCTAAACTGGGTCGTCAATTTTCTCCAAAACTGTTTCAAGAAATAAAGAAATAAATAATTGGTTCAGCACAAGTAAAATACTGACAGCCAACATCAGCAAAGACAGTTTGGCTACAGTACATGTGATAGTTAGACAACTGACTTGTATCATAATTATAGCAAATTACTAATAGCCATGTTACCAAATATAGGCTATTTCTTGTCATTAATAGTTTGGAATTTTTAAAGGATTCCTGAACCTTTTCAATAAATCACTGTTTTCTATATTTCAAAGTTCGTCGAACCGAGGTTATACTGTTTTAGGTAGTTTAAGTTGTGTGTTTCCTACACACGTCTTCTACAGAAATTCTCCGTTAAAAATTTTATGACAAAATCACTTACTTCCATGAAACAAATTTTTCAAGGTAACTTGGGCGAAACAGAAAGGATGTTAAAATGGAAGTTATTGTTAAAAATTAATAAATCCAACTTTTCCCCTTAAATACAAGTCATAAACATCACAAGTTTATCAATAGACTTCTGGTACTTATCGATTAGAAAAAAATAACTAGGAAATTGTGGCGTACTGAATTTTATTGTCTAATTATCAAGCCATCACAAGTCTTCATAAAAGCGTTAAAATCGAGTAAAATAAGTGTTTTAAGTTGACACAAAAATGTGTGTGTATATGCATGTCTTCAAGTGTAATGGTTCACTAAAATATAATTAAAAGAGTTTATTTTTTAGAGCTATCTGAGATCGTACACACAAAATACAGTTTCAGTCAGTCTCTTCAGAAGAAGTGACACTTATGAAATATTCTATTGATTACAGGTTAAGTTACCAAACAACATTTTTTTGTGCAAAAGAGCATTTGATGCTGCAATGACATCAACTTGCCTAATTAAAAGGTGTAAACAATTAGCCAAGGGCATTTGGGGCTCCGACCTGGTTAATTGCAGCAGATGTGGAATTTTATACAAGGGTAGAGGAGATGGGACAGATAAGAGAAGGTTGGAAGGAGATAAATTTGATGCTTTGAAAGGTGAGCATAAGTTTACAGACATTACTAATGACAGGAATGATGTGCACAGGCTTTCAATTTAGTTGCAATTTATTTTTTTCCTCATCCCAGCTACATTGATCAGACTACAGAACATTCCAAAAGCAACCATTGGCAATAATGTAGAAATAACATCAGCTTTAGTGAAGAAATGGTTCGTTCAAAAACTCCAAGAAGCGGTCAGGAAAGTCGAAAGGGATAGTAAAAAAATAATAGTAAGTAATCTACAGTAGAACCCCATTTTTTACACTATTCAAGGAAACCAGTAAAATTGTGAAAAAGGTGGGAACTGCACTGAAGTGTTTTTAAATGGGATGAAGTTGTAATAATTCAACAATAACACAGCCATAGCACTGTCCAGAACCATATGACACAAAACAAACTCCAAACATGTAAAGCAGCAAACATGAAGGACCTATTATTCATGGCTACATAACTTTATAGTTTTTTTAATCGTCTATTGGTAAATGTATAACTTAGCAGAAATGCATGCGAAAATTGTAATAGGGCTTAAGAACACTTTCAGTGAAACTCGATAAAATTTTTAAAGCACACGAAAAATTAAAAATATCATTACTTCTTCAAAAGTATGTTCAATTTTTTTTAACAGTGCAAACATTAAATAATCTTTACAGTACCTGATTAAATAGCACACGATAGGCTCAATGTTTTTTACGCCATGTTTCCAAGAAATCGGTCGACATTTTCCTGCAGTCTGCATTCAAAAACCTAACCTAACCTTGAAGTTCAACTAAATCCGACTGCATGTTGTGAATCAGAAATAACACGTAGGCTTACATTGTCGCACTGTGTTTAACAACACACTTAAAATCTTCTTTTATTGTCAGTTCAAAATACTTGTCTTCTAACACAGTTCAATATTTTACTGCATCCCATAATAAACTCACTGTGTAATTCAAATCAATTAACATCGCACAACACAGAAATTTACAATCACAATAAGAGTGCACACTACCACAGTTAAAAAAAAAAAAAAACATCATAGACGCTTTGCACTGTTAATGCATTGCTAACACAATAGAATGGGAAAAGTTGCATCTTAAGCACTAGTGTTAAGAGGATGTGGTCTTGAAATGTAGTAAAATAAAGAAATGAGACTCCAAAATGTGTTCCATAGATGTAGATATTTCAATATGGTTTCAATATACCGGTATAAGGAATCCACTGTATACAGTATGATACAATTAATTTTAATGAAAAAAATTATTTCTGGTGGTAATTTTTTCAGGTACGAGTACTGCACAAATACCAGAACTTACAACTTTTGTACCCACAAATTGCAGTGATTTGTCCGAAATTGCTCACAGTAATAAATGTGATGCTGATGCGGACAATGCATCAGAATATAGTGATGCAACATATTGTGAAGTTACAGGGGAAACCCAAAAGTCATCCTCCTTGGACCTCGGAATTTTGTAGTTCCATATTATGTGTATCTTCCAGTTTCCTTTGGTTATAACACAATGTGTTATGCATACGGCCTAACTGACCTATTAATATTTTCATGTGCATAAACTAAATCAAATTTTATTACATTATCATTAATTTATACATTGTTACCTATATTTTTAACCGTGTTCTCAGTAAAGAAATTCTTCAGAAGTGGATTTATTTTCATTTTGTATTAAGGCAATATGTGTCAGGTTAGTGTGCTAACTACTATGTACTTAATTTCATAAAATATGAGTCTATAAATTTACAAATATCTTGTACAATAATAAAATATTTTAGTTTTCTTTGTATAATTACTGTATAGTAAATACGTTGCAAGCGTACATACCATATAAACACATAATTACACAATTCACTCTATAATCGAAATGGTAGACAAACTTATCATACAGATTAGGTGTTAAGTTGGAAGAAGCAGAAATAAAATTTTTAATTTATATCATTGGTACTTAGTCCCCAAGTTAAATGTAAACAATTGCAACGCCCTCCTGGTAATGATCAGGGGACACCATCCCCAAAACACCACCAAGACAACGCGACCAAAACTGTCTCCACCTAGACAATTATTGGATTTAATATGAAATCTCTGCCTGAGGCAACCAGAAAAAAAATATATATGAAAAGAACAACATTTAAACAATAACAAAATTTATTAATTACTTTCAAATACAAAAAGATATATCATAAATCTTATACTCCGTTGTAACCATTAACGGTCATACACAAAATATATCAATATATCATGAATCAATGGCGTTACAAATGCCATACATAAAAAAGAAAATTACTTGGCCTCAGTTCTCTAGAATGACATTTAAAATTTACTTGGCCACCAAAACGTAACATTTGATATTTCTTAGAAATTACACTATAAATACATTCCTCAGAAATTAACATTTAATACATACATTGACTCTATGGTCACTCATGGACCAACCTCCAAGAAATCAAAGCAGTAACAATAATTCTGGCTAGTACTTAACTGAAACATGTCACAAACAGCATTTCCGCCCAGGAAAACGATTCTAACAATGTAAAATCTCCTCTCTCTCTCTGAATTACATTCATCATAGCCTCCTAGTCCGAGTCCGAGAGTCTCTCAACCAGAGCCTCCTCCATTCTCCCTTTCCATGTCCAATACTCCGCTATTTATTACAAATACTAACCAAACACAGTTCAGATACAATTACATCATTGTCAACAGTCTTGTCTGCGCCCTCTATACACTTGCAGCGATTTATACTTTTAAGTGGCGCTATCTACAATAGTCAACATGAGTGCCAACTTGCATTTCCAAAATCCTTTTCTTCAAACGTCTTCGATGACATCATCCCCAATGACATGAACAAGCAAACAATACGATCCTCTGCTCAGTTGCCTGCCGTCCGTCGGAGAACACACCAGCTAGGTTCGTCGTCAACACCAAGTAAGGTGCATTTTACCCTCCGCGCACAGCAAACGTTCAGCTAACACGATGTATTTTCCTTGAAAATAGACGAGGAGCGTCTCATCCTCCCCTCCTTAATGATAACTTGGGGGACCAAAATATGTCCATGAAACTCCAATTTTCTTGGATACCAGGGACAGCTCTTCACCCAAGTTCAGACAGAAGATCTCCAACAAAACTCCAGGGGGCACCAAGACGACCTTCCATAAAAAACTGATGGACCACGATAGTCATCTCCAGCAAAAGCATGTCCATCCAGGATGGTGGCAAAGTGGAAAATCCGACGATGATGCTGTACTAACACGACATTTAGGAACCATTGTTGATCAGGCAATGGTCTCTTCGTCTTCATCCCTCAGCAGCACAATCAGGACTCCACCGGAACAAACCATACAAACAGCCATTAGCAAAGAAACAATTCTTGGCTCCATACTGAGTTGTGTAAGAAAATCGACATGGCCTTTATTGGACTCCAGAGGAAAAAAATTACCACCTCCTCAGGTCAACCAGAAATCACTGTTTTCCTGGACACCCTAACCAACTAGCCATTTTTACTAAAGTTTAGATTGGTCCATGCGTGCTCAGAGAAAAAGAAATAATTCATAAAAACACTGAAAATACAAGTATTAAATACGATTTGAAATGTAATTACAAACATGTAACACTCGATTCAAGAAATTCTTACTACATTATCTTTAAACAATTTTTTTTGAGACACATGGGCTTTTCCAAACTTTTCTGGGTGTTTAACATCCTCCAGCAACACAGTGACAGGTGTTAAAAATGTATTTGTTACAAAAGGTCCAGCATATTTAGGAGCAAGCTTAGAACTAAATCCATCCATTTTCTTACTCAAAAAATGTGATTCCACTACTACCTGATCACCAACATTAAAGTTAACTGCTTGTACAGATGCATTATACCTTTTAGCTAATTTATGATGATATTTTTGTAAATTTACAGTAACATCTTACCACAGATCCTCAATATTTTTCTCAATAAATTTTCCCAAACCAAAGAAGACAAACTCCAAGCATTTATTAAAGGATGAAAAACAGGACGGCCTAAGAATATGGGATTTTCTTGGTGGCTTCACTTACTACATTATTAAAAGCCAAAGCCAACTGATATAAACCTTCATCCCACTGACGATGAGTACCAAACTGAAACGACCGGAGCGCGGCTTTCAAATTTTTATTGTATCGCTCAACGAGATTTGCTTTAGGGTAATATGGTGATGTTTGAACTAATTTGACACCCCCGAGAAAGCTAAGTTTTTCATTTCGGTAGACACGAAATACGTGGCATTATCAGTCACCAAAAATACAGGTGATCCGAAAACAGGAAATAAACGATGTCCCAAAATTTTACAGATCTCGGCCGATTTTATACTCCTAAAAGGAAAGAAAATACAAATTTTGAGAAACTGTCCACGGCAACCAAAATATAACTATACCCGGCTTTGGAACGAGGCAAAGGCCCAAACACATCGAGATACACTCGTTACCAGGGATACTGTCCCACAGTAGCAGAGTACTGTCCAATAGCTCTAGTATTTTTGGGCTTTGACAACTGACACGGTTGACGAGACACCCATTCAGCTACTTCAGACTTCATTTTTGGCCACCAAAACATCTGTTTAATTTTTGACAAAGTCTTGTCTTGCCCCAAATGGCCCCCAAAGTACGATTGATGATAGTATTGGAATATCATTTGGCGCAAAGTACCAGGAACAAAAATATAGAACTTTCCCAAGTTATCTGCGTAGCCCAATAAACCTTTCCGACTCTCATAAAGCAGACCTATTTTTAATGTAATCTTTTTCCTGATTTTTTCACATTCTGTATCAGATTCCTGGTGTTCTTTCAAGGACACATAGGCTTGTGGGAATGCAGGAAGAATCCCAGCCTGAGCAACTTCTACAAATCTTTGAGACGATTCCTCTGCGAGGATAACACCCTGCTCGCGATCTTCCTGATGTCCTATATCAACATCAGGTTCTATAGTGACACCTTCAGTGTCTGGTTCTAATCCTTCATCACTAACGAAAAACTCGTCTACATCAAACATTCTGGAAAGGCAATCTGCCACACAATTCTCAACCCCTTTTATGTTTTACTACATATTTATACTTCGTTAGCTTCACCAACCAACGAGCCAAACTGCCAACAGGTTTTTTCGTAGCCAAAAACCAGCTAAGAGCCTGATTATCGGTATATAGGACAAATTCTTTTCCTTCCAAATACTCTCCAAAATTTCTCCATTCCAAATAGTACTGCTAACACTTCCTTTTCGTATACAGTATAATTCAATTCGGCTCGTGTAAGTAACCTGCCAGCAAAAGCTATGGGCACTGTACACTGTTCAACCACCTTCTCCAACACAGCGCCAACAGCTTTGGAGCTCGAATCTACCTTCAACACAAAATTCCTATCAAAATTTGGAAGGTGCAAAACTGGGGGTGAACACAACTTTTCTTTTAATTTCAAGAATGCCTGAATGCACTCCTAAGACCATATAAACTCACACCCTTTTCTTTTCAAAGCGTTTAATGGAGCAGCAATCTCCGCCAAGTCAGGTATAAATTTGGCATAAAAGCCAACCATGCCCAGAAAACGTCTAACCCCTTAAGATTTTTGGGCGTGGGAAAATTTACTATAGGCCGAATATTTTCAGGGTCCATCAACAGCTTCCCTTCAGAAATAATGAAACCAAGATATTTCACATGAGTCTTAGCCCATGATAACTTATCAGGATTTACAGTCATACGTGCATCTCTAAAAACAGTGAGAACAGTATGTAAATGTATCAAATGTTCCTCAAAATTATTACTAAAAATACATACGTCGTCAATATATGTAAACAAAAATTCATACATATATTGTCCTAAACTTTGTGACAAAATTCTAGACATGGCCTGTGGACCACAATTTACTCCCATGGGTAGTCTGGTCCATTGATAATGGCCCCATGGTGTAACAAAGGCTAACAAATCTCTTGAATTCTCATGCAGATCCCACTGCAAAAACGCTGAATTGAGGTCCAAAATGGTAAAGTACCTGGCTTTTCCCACATGCTGAAAGACTGATTCAATAGTAGGTAAAGGATGAGGGTCAACATATTTTTTTTTTAACGGCTCGGTAGTCACAGATAATTCTATACTGACCTGGTGTTTTCTTAGGTAACAAAAAAGCTGGGCTAGTATAATTACTTTGGGATTTCTCCACAATACCTTCCTGTTCTAATTCTTGAATTAATTTACGAAATATTTTAATTTTAGGAGGCGAAATCTGATACAGTGTGGATGTCACAGGACTATCATACATTCGACCTAACTGTATATCATACATTCGACCTAACTGTATGGGACTCTGAGTGAACTGCCCAATCATAGATACAATAACATCTGAAAATTCAGATTTTAGATCATTCAACTGAACTTCTTGATCATCCATTAATGTTTCTGCTTTCATCAACCGAAACCTAATACACCTTGTTGTTAAAGGAACTGGACAAGATTTGCAAAACTCGAAAATGAGTAACTTTCTAAATACATCAATAGAGGCCTGGGTTTTCCCGAGAAAATCAAGGCCCAATAAAATATCATGATTAAGTCCTAACAATATATGAAAACACACTTTCCATGAAAAAAAAACCCATCTTAACCTTAAATGTAACTTGGCACTCCGAATAAATCATACCCCCATCAGCTAATGAAAATTCAATTTCATTCCCTCTATTCAGAGAAACAGATCCTACTGCCAAAACTCGCAGCAGATAATTACAAAACTCCTGACTGATCAAGGAGCATGAATCACCTGAATCAATTAAACCAGAAACCTGGATTTTATTTCCAATGTGCATATCAGCGTACAACAACCCATGTTTCCTTTCCATAGCAAAATTTTGTACTGTATGTATCCCTCCTGCCTGGGTGCGCATAGGACACTTTGCTCTTACATGGCCCAGATTTCCACAAAAATAACACTGCACCTGTTGTAATGAACATGGCTGGGCTGTTACCTTAACACCTCCACCTTTGTTAATTACCTCATCAACTACCAGACCTTTCCCACTGTCATCATGGGACGTCTGAGTATGATGAGTCCCAGGGGATTGCGGTGCCCCACTGTTCTGCCCTTGCATCTGCATAACGGTTTTTTCTAAGGTACATTACAGGAATAATCACCCTTCCCTTTTGATACCCATCTAGGCTTTCCACCTTCTGGTTCCTTTTCAGATGCACAATCTCTAATTGTCTTTTCCACATCAGTAACCAAATCCCGTAACAGCCCCAAGGTACTAGGCTATTTCATGAACATAAAATGTCGGATGTTTTTGGGCAATAAATTATGGAACATAATCTTTGTAAAATAAGATTCTTCACATGGTAGTCCCAACACCGAGACTGCATCCATGACCTCTGTAATAAACTCCTGCATTGTTTGATTACAACTCTGATGTTTTTCCAACAACTGTAGTTTCATCTTTAACAAGGCCTGCTCTGATGACACCAGAGACAAACATTTCTGGGCCACTGTCTCAAAAGACCAACATTCTACCCTAGCTTGGCAAAAAATGGTTGGAACAAATCCGGCACTCTGAATATAGCTAATGCATAAATTGTCTGTTTGGAACAAAGTTCCAAACACAACACCTTCTTTAACTGAACAAGTAACTGTAATACTTCCTTTATATTAGAAGATTTTAAGGTGGGAACTTTACTCTGTAATTAGGATGGTAACCTATTGAGTGTTTTAAGAACTGGTTCGGACTCACCCTTGTCGCCATCCTGCGTGGAACGCCTGACCAACCCTCGGGCCATGATACGAAGCTGATCGATTCCATCATCTGCTAATACTTCCTCCCCTGCATCGGTTAACATTGCCGATAACGACGCTTTCGTCAACTTCTGGATCCACCCTGTAGACATCGTGTCAAATTTCAGTTTGGTATTCACCATACATCTAAACCCTTGACTCAACAATATCAAAAATAATAAGAAAAACAGAGTATAAAACAGCAGAGTGCGCAGCTTTGCAACGCCCTCCTGGTAATGGTTAGGGGACACCATCCACAAAACACCACCAAGAAAATGCGACCAAAACTGTCTCCACCTAGACAATTATTGGATTTAATATAAAATCTCTGCCTGAGGCAACCAGAAAAAAAATTTTATGAAAAGAACAACATTTAAAAAATAACAAAATTTATTAATTACTTTCAAATACAAAGAGATATATCAGAAATCTTATACTCCGTTGTAACCATTAACAGCCATACACAAAATATATCAATATATATTATGAAACAATGGCGTTACAAATGCCATTCATAAAAAAGAAAATTACTTGGCCTCAGTTCTCTAGAATGACATTTAAAATTTACTTGGCCACCAAAACGTAACATTTGATATTTCTCAGAATGTACACAATAAATACATTCCTCAGAAATTAACATTTAATACATACATTGACTCTATGGTCACACATGGACCAACCTCCAAGAAATCAAAGCAGTAACAATAATTCTGGCTAGTATTTAACTGAAACATGTCACAAACAGCATTTCCGCCCAGGAAAACGATTCTGACAATGTAAAATCTCCTCTCTCTCTCTGAATTACATTCATCATAGCCTCCTAGTCCGAGTCCGAGAGTCTCTCAACCAGAGCCTCCTCCATTCTCCCTTTCCATGTCCAATACTCCGCTATTTATTACAAATACTAACCAATCACAGTTCAGATACAATTACGTCATTGTCATGGGTATATCTTTAGGACGTAGTGAGCTCCGATCGATACACCACCTACTACGGTGGGAATATAGCAATTGGTTAAATCCCAATTCTTATCCTAACCGTAAAGCCGTCCAAGGATAAGAATGACATACCCGTGTTTCAATCTTCTTGGATCTCTTCAGGTAAGGGCAGGTTGCAGATTTCAGCAACCACCTTACGACACGTTTTACAGATTTTCGTAAACTTAGAGGTTGGCGTGAAAGGTACAAGAAACTTGATAACTTCGATCACATACCGCCAAGAAACACAGTTTAACAAGAAACAGTGTACCTCTGTTATTCAGAGATCAGTCACACATCGTAGTGTGCTAATTTGCACACCTTATGAGACTATGAGATGCAGAACCATCTCTGAAGTCGAAACGAACATGACAAAGCATAACGGTACAAGAAGACCAGCAATATACTGATACACTGACCGTTTGGGTCTCAACAACTCGGAAACCACCCCCGTTAGAGGTGAGAATCGATCGGAGACCAAACAGCTGGTAATTTCATGTTCATGGGTATATCTTTAGGACATAGTGAGCTCCGCTCGATACACCACCCACTACGGTGGGAATATAGCAATTGATTAAATCCCAATTCTTATCCTATCCGTAAGGCCGTCCAAGGATAAGAATGACATACCCGTGTTTCGATCTTCTTGGATCTCTTCAGGTAAGGGCAGGTTGCAGATTTCAGCAACCACCTTACGACACTGTTTACAGATTTCCGTAAACTTAGAGGTTTGCGTGAAAGGTACAAGAAACTTGATACCTTCGATTTATGTACTGGTCGTATATTCATATAGGGTACATACATTTCTGTTTAAGTGAAATGTGGTTTTCTTCGTAAATATAGGCCAAAGATTTTTGTTTATTTCTCGGAAATGTTTGTTAATAATATATTAACATATCATTATGGATTTCTCCAATAATTTTAAGTATTGTAACAGTTCAATGAAACTAGTGCTATTAATCATAATTTTTTTTTACTGATAAACACAGTCGTACTTCCATCGTATAACCACGCATACAGGCCTACTATACTATTGTGTAGCTCACACATGCCAATGTTAATTGCTGGGCGTTGCAATTGTTTTAAGGCAGTGGTTATTATGTAAACATTATGTTATGACGTGAATTAATAATTTCTAAGAGTAGGCTAATGAAGCAATATTCTCGCTGTATGGAAACTTGCATTGTGACGGCCTGACGGAAAAAAGTTCAATGTAGGCCTACTCATTTTCGACAGAGTTTCTATTGGTTTGTTGCGTTTATCACAGAAGAAAATCATAAAATACCTTGGCCTGCCTAGTATTATAATTGTGTGTGTTTATCATAAGAGATACACAACCAAAATTTTCTGTCTTGCTCACAATGACACAATTGACTGATTTAGCGTCATCGTTGTTTATTACTAAATATGATCTATGGAATACATATAAAAAAAACGTCCGTAGTTATCTATAGGCTACGAAAAAACGGTAATTTTTCGACTCCGGATGTATTAAAAGTGTAAACGAACAGAAACTCGTCAACCCATACAATCATACACTTTTTGTGGTCAACTCAAGTCGTCCATTAGTACTTCATTGCACGGTTAGTTTTCATCGTTTTTCACTTTTCAGTAACTACAGCCACGCGGCGTGCAGGGACAATCCGAACAACAGCGGCTCGTCACGACGTGCTGAACTGGAAGGAAAACATGTCCTTCTACCTGACGATGTTGCGTGAACTGTGGCAACCATGTTGGCTACATGACACTATTATTCAATAAATGTGAACTTGATAAAGCCTAAAAATATTAAGTTGATATCTTAAAGCACTTATCATGCTGTAAAAACAATAGTAAAATATTAACATAATATGTAAATTAATATATATTCGCATCATATCAGTAATACAGCCAGTATTATTTTATGTATTCTTACCAAATGTACAACCCTGAAACACTAAAAGTAGCTATGAGTAAGGTCTTTGACCTTCTCAATATTTAAGACCGTTACGCTGCTTGCATCTACCGTCAAAACAGTACAACTTTATCCTGGATACAGTTTATTACAATTTTTAGTAGAAAATGTGATCTTCTTCCCTTTTTCGGTAGAAATTTATCAAGTGCTTCAATACCACTCAAATAAGAAGAATCACTACAATGAAATAAAATATGTTTTCTTTAAGGCATTTTATTGCTGTTGATCCAGTGTGAGCAACTTGGTTGACTGACATCAGCTTGAGAGACATCATTTTCCCTCACACCCTCCGGCAGCCATTTTCATTTGAGATGACTAAGGTGCTGAAAGTAAAATTAATGACGTGTGAGGACAGTCAACATTTTTATTTGTGTAACTAATAAGGTACGAGATTATGTACAAATATTTTAGAACATAAGTTACTAGATAAAATCTCACCTAATGCTACCTGATTGGACATTAGACAAAAGTGCCAGACTGTCTAAAGCATTAGTTTCATTGAGCGACATAGGATAGAGAATTGTAAGACGAGTTGATCCTGCAAAAAATTAAGTATTTTAGTATAAAACGAATTTATTTGAGTAGATAACAGATAGCATTACTATGTTATGTATTTACATAAACGAAAATTTAATTAAAGTTTCTTCTTTCAAGGCTGTATAAAGACGATTTATCAAGCAGAGTTGCGGCATGAATTTCCTACTTCTATGTCCACTGTGCATTATTTTTTAGAGTGAAAAGTGCTGAAAATGTGTTTTCGTAGTTATGTTTAGCCGAACATCCTCGTTTGAGAAATGTTAAGTACAACTGCAATGTAACCTTATATTTAACTTAAATAAAATTGTTATGGTCGCCTATGAAGGTCCCACAGTAAATAAATTGGAACGAAAATACTATTCGCCAATGTAGTGCCTTAGTGCTTTGTACAGAGGAGTTGTGTGGCAGGTAATGCATCTACATGCACCACTCTCAGCACAGCTGTGTTTATAACTCGCGAACATGCAAAGTTACTCCAGCCAGACGGCATCCTTCATATTGTACATTTTTAACGAATAACTTGCACATGTTGCAAGGCATGTGGTGAAAAACATAAGTAATGGGGGGAAAAACTTCCAGAAATATTGGCAATTGTTTCATTACACACGGATTGTAATGCTACATTTAAGAAATGATTATCTTTATTTATACAGTCACTAATAAAGTATTCAGAAAACTGAATTTTATTGCTAATTTGGTAAATTAAATTATAATCTCCAAGTTAAACGTAAAACAAATATGCATCATGTCACGAGTTAAATACCACACTCCTACGGGTATTGTGGAAGGGATGACCATCAAATACAACTGAAACTTAAAACAGTGTTAACGTGAAGTTCAGTTCTATGTGTAATAATTTCGTTTCTCACTCTTCACTATTAGGACCACTTGTTTCACTGACATTTACAAAATCGTATGAACCACTTTTTACTTTTCCTATATTACTTTCACATTCTGTTCCATTGCCATCAGTATTTCTGAAAAAAAGTAAATGAATAAATGGTCCGTTTGGAAATCGTATCAATGTAACGTGAACACTGTTTGTGTTTACGAAATGAAAAAGCTGTATAAAACAATATGTGGTAACATACAGGCAAGATATATTTTTTGCGTCCATGATCTCCGAAATGTTTAATACACAATAAGAAGCAATTGACTATCTACTAACAGGAATACTAATAGCTCTTGACAACGTGAACGCGCTCGCACTGCACTGAGACAAACCCTTCGTAACTTGCTTCAATGGCTCGTCGCTTTTTTACCGTGCGGCTAGGCGTGTGTGATGTGTTCGTGTCGAAGGCCAGAGTGGATGTGATACTGCGCATGCGCGTGGGTAGCAGCCAGCGAGGTGACGCCGTCGCGCCAGCTGTCAACCGACACGGCGCGTGAGGAGAAGTGACCAGGGGGGCGATACTCATTCAAATCAGCGTAGAACTGGAGTCTTGTTACACTAACAGTGTTCACCGCTTGTAGCGGAATTGTTATGATTCTCGTTTAGCGGCATCCCGCTACATTTCGTGGTTTAACTGGTCCAGTTAAATGTAAGCGAATAACCGGGCTCCCTGAACGAGGCTGTCTGCGAGTTCCGTGAATTATAGTGTACCCAAGCGCAAGACTTTGCTCGCTGACCAATGAGAGAATAACGATGCTCTTTTGTAAATAAAGAAAAGACAATCGACAAAGAAGTTGGTGCGTTATTTTGTAACTGTGGCGGGCTTCGACTGTTGGGTCCAATTTTTGCGTTATGAGTGCAACTTGCAGCAGGTAAGTAATTTCGCAGTTTTAATATTGGTTTGTTTATAAGTATACTTTGTAATTTTTCTTGATTATTCGCATATTTAGAGAATGATAAATCTAGCATTGAAGTTGTAACTTTAAATTTGTGGTCATCTGTAATAAAGGCCGTTTTGTCTTTGTATGCCTAATAGCTAGTAGAAGAACCCAATAATATCACATCAATATAATTGCAT